>PVKA01043467.1:0-16738 GCA_004027165.1 Ctenomys sociabilis | reverse complement strand
TCTCTTCTCTTCTCTTCTCTTCTCTTCTCTTCTCTTCTCTTCTCTTCTCTTCTGTTTACTTCTTTTTCTTTTTGGCAGAGTCCCCAGACATTTACTGTCAAGGAGGCTTTTCTAACTCATGGCCTGGTGCGGAGGCTTTTCTAACTCATGGCCTGGTGCATGATAGGAAAGCTACCACTCAAGCACCAGCGCTAGTTCTAGAGCATCTCTTCCCTGCCTTATACAATCCCTCTAGTCTCAGAATCAATGCCTTGTTCACATTACCCCTTCATGCAGGGCACA
This sequence comes from Ctenomys sociabilis, assembly GCA_004027165.1. Classification (NCBI taxonomy): domain Eukaryota; kingdom Metazoa; phylum Chordata; class Mammalia; order Rodentia; family Ctenomyidae; genus Ctenomys; species Ctenomys sociabilis. Next base: position 16,456 of record PVKA01043467.1, on the reverse strand, counting down.
GCTTTTCCTCTCAGTTCTTCAAATATTCCAGGCTAAGTAGCATTTGAGAAAAACCTAAGACTCAATGGACCTTGGAAACAGACAGAATAGAACAAATGTCATGAGAAACAGTGTCAGGCAATAGGCAGCCATGAAGCAGTGGGGACTGTGGGGACAGGAGGAGCATGCTGTCTAGTGGACATAGTCTCCTTCCTCTGTGACACTTGTCATGTTGGAATATGGCACCACATGACAAGATCCTCTAGAAAAGGTGGAACTGTAGCCTTATGAGTCAAATTTTCCTGATGTAAAATTTGATCAACTCATCCAGAGAGTAATTCTTAGAAGATACTTTGAACACCATTCAACACATCCATCCTGGGTGGGTTTAGCCTACTGGATTCCACTTCACAACTTCTTCTCTTGCTTACAAAGGGTATAAATTTGACTGTCTCTGGGAATTGTTGGGGTTGCTAGCTCTTTAGGTAGCTGTGAATGATCCCTGGGTGGGTTTTAAATTATGTGGCCCTAGAGTCGGTTTTTTCACATGTTACCACCTCCAAACATGATGGAACCCTTTTCTCATGAAATGGCAAAGCCCATCGGAGAGTCCAGAAGGGGTGAGGCTCAGTGTAATGGTGGGTCGGGATCATAGAATTTCTCAGCTTCCTTGGATAAAAGCAGAACTGAGCTTGGATTGCAGGACACACCCCAACAAACTCTAATTTGGGGATCCAAGCAGAGAAAAGTCAATCCATTCTTTTCTGGGACCTGGCACAGAGAGATAAGAAGCTTAGAACTGCGATGTGGGTGGTATAACTCCAAATATGAGCTGGCGCTTAACTTCCACTAGCCTATTTGTACCACCTAAGATGTGGCTTCTGCAGTTCCTCTGATTTATTGCATTCTTTTTATTTTAAAAAAATGCCTTGGACATAATAAGCAAGACGTCAGCACACAAGACAACATGCTTTTTGCCAAGGTCTTACATTCTTCTTACAAGATAAAGCCCAGGCTGCCTCCTGCTTTAAAGATGTTCTGTATGATGGCCCAAAATACTAAGAGCAACTTGATTAATAATCCCATCTGTTTCGCTCCTTGAGGTTGTTTCCAGGGAAAATGTGCCTTTGATCACTGAGTGCTGACGAGGGTATAACCTGGCCCGAGGTGTTTCCCTGGAGTGAAATATGCAACACTTCTCAACTCCCAATTCCATTTAATTTATTGTTTGTTTTTGCTCAAGAAGAGCCTGTTTTTACAGCTGAGCAGATTTGGAAGCTGGTTTAGGGTGTTTCATTTCCTTACATGAAGAGTTATGATGCAGGGGAAGGTAACCAGCTGTTTTCACCTTCACCAAAGGGCAGAGTCAAGGGACTGCAGCAAAAGGGACTGAGGTTAGTTGCAAGAGGGACTTTCTGAATGTGAGTTGTGGGCAGAGGCCAAGACTGCCTTCCCTGGATGGTTCTTGAGGTGGATTCTGTGGTTTCTCTCTGCAATGGCTCCTGTGAGAATAAGATCAATGGCGCTGGGATCAGCTAGATTATCTGTCCCCGTTCAGTGCAGTGTCGTATCTCTATAAAAGCCATTACCAAAGGCTGAGACTTGGGGGTTGTTAGATAACTAGCAGTAAAAATCTCCCTGCTGTTAAGTCTCAGAAGAAGCTTTGTTTCCTTTCCATCTGATGTCCAATAAAATGACACCTTGATGATGGAGTGTCAGTTGTTAATGTTGAGGATTTTTGTTTTCTTTTAGCAAATCAGTCGTTAGACACAGCTGTTATTAAAATTTGAATTATATAAACTTACACATCTATTTAGAACTTACTCTTTCCTTAAAAAAAATCTCACTTAATTGTGCTTTTCCAAGTGTTTCTGAGGTTATTTGTATTTCTTGGTTATTTATTTGTCTTGGTTCACTCTGTCCTGCTGTGACAGAACACCTGAGGCTGTATAATTTATGAAGAATGAAAATTTGCTTTCTTATAGTTCTAGAGAAAGAGTCCAGGATCCAATGCCAGCATCTGCTATCAGCCATCATTCTGGGTCCTCTTATAGTAGAAGTAGAAGAGACAAGATAAGTTCTTTATCTCCACATGGCAGGAGAATACAAAAGCCAGGAAGTGACAGTGAGTGGTCTCCTACAGCAGCAAAGTAAAAGGGCAGAATTTACTCCTGCAAGTCCTTTTCATGGTAGCTTTGGTCTTCACAAACTTACATCAGGCCCTGTTTCTTAACACTACCACACTAGGGCTTAGTACCCAAGCCAAGCTCATGCTCAGCTCGGGGCAATGCCTGCATGGTAGAAATGGTATGCTCTGGTGGGGGATCAGACCTCTTCCCAACTCAGCCTCAGTGATGTCATAGTGAAGTCAAACATCTGTCATGATGAGAATACTTTACAGCATGTACATTGAAAGACTCTTTAAATCATGTTTTCTCTGGGGTCAAATGTTAAATATTTTTCTGAATACTTATTCAGAAAAGTGGGGTGGGGGTGGGGGAGAAAAGCAGAGAGAGAGAGACAGAGAGACAGAGACAGAGATAGAGATGGAGAGAAAGAGACAGAGAGAGAGCCAGAAGGAGAGATGCACAGACAGAGATAGAGAGACAAGAGGGAGGGAGGGAGAGACAGAGAGCAAATGAGAAAGTGAGCACATGTGAGAATACAAGTAGCATTCTCTAGTGACTTACACTTTTCAATATTGCTCAAATCTTTGTACAGTTAAGCACCATAAATAAAGTCTTGTCTGGAGAATAAAATGCTCAGAATTTCTTAAGTCCAGAAGGTCTATTCCATCTCATTCTAAAGCAGAACTAATAAAACCCAGCTTTGAAGATGACAATTATATGTCTGACCTCCCTGTACTTTCCCACCTAAAGCAAAGTGGTCTGGTAGATATACAGTGTGAAGAGAATATAAAATTCTAAATTTTCTAGCTCCTAACTTAGAAACAAAGTCAAAAAGAGTAGAAGAAATCATTGGTTACCTTATTGGAAAATGCTGTCCATGTTCTCAGAATGCAGAAGCTTGGTATGCTTAATGTTTTCCATGGGCCCCCACCTTGGTTTCTGAGTTGTATAGTGGATTCAGTGCATGAATCAGATTCCCAACTATCATAACTCAAGGCTTCATCATTTACCAGTTGAATAACTTTGGGTCAATTGTTTGTCCCCAATTACTTAATTTCTTCATATATAAAAAGAATAATATAGTGTCTATCTTACTATGGTGTTCATATATGTGTTGGTTTTAAATACAACATAGAATCCTTAGACTAAAGCTTTGCATATATCAAATATATAATAAATGTGTTTTGCTGTTATAACTACTCCATGATTTGAGTAAAGAAAGTACTAATGTTGGGGAAAAGGAGAATATTTTTGGATGGTTCTTAATCTTGAAGGACTATATGACTTTGTGACTTCATGTATAATATTTGTATAAAGATGGAATTCATCTATCAGATTATTATCCATTATTTAGACAATAGTTTCGCTTCTTCTTGAAAAAGCTAGTGTTATTTTCTGCTTCTAGTGTTCCTTTTCTTAGAAAGTGGTAAATTTGTATTTTCATGAGCACGATGATATACAGTGATGCTGTTATTCAAACGTTGTGCAGTTCGAAATTCTAAAGGATTTCAGGAAAGTGTTTCTATTTACTCCCTCTATTTCACCTCTGAAGTTCTCTTGGGACAAAAATTTCCACTGTACTCTTAATGCTTTAAGGAGTTTGGAAAAGAAGTTCACTGGAGAATCAAAGTGTTATGAGTATATAAAACATGAGCTCACTTTTGCTGAAGATTTCTAGCATGAGGTACCCAATGGACTTACTAGAATTTTTATGTTGTTTTGCTGTGCTGAAGCAACCCTTTCTCCTTTTGATCAACACAAGCTTTAGTAGGCTTTGAAGGAGCTGTAGTTAATGTAGTAAGGCTGGAATTCCTTTAGAAGTTGTGATGGCATTTCCATTAACCAGGAGGGTGTTGTAATTAATGAGAACAAATGCCACTGGAATAAAATTATGATGGGAAGGATACTTTTAGATGCTGCCGGCATTTTAATATCAATGTAATATTTTTTCTAATGTATATTTCACAGTTTGCCAAAGAACTATGGAAAACATTATTTAATTCAGTTAAAAAAATTGAATTCTCATACCACATTCGGCCCTGTTCACAGTGCATGTTGCAGTTAGGGAATGCTTTTTAAAATGCATATAGTACAGTCTGTTTCATTAAGGACCTTGAAAAATCATTAGCTAAGAGTAGACATGAAAGAGTTGTATAGCAATATAAAATGAGTGATTATATTCTCAAGTGAATATTGAGACTTTAAGGTTAATTCTAAAAAGTTAAATTTTATTGTATAACAAGCCTTCCTAAAACTTTCTGGTTTAAAATGGTAACTGCTTTATGTACCTCACGCATTTGCAGGTGTCTATTTTGAGTAGGTGTGGTGTTTGGGATTGAACTTCAGACTTTCACACTTATTTATATCCCAAGCCTTATTTTCAAATTTTTATTTTGAAATAGGGTCTTGCTAAGTTGCCTGGGTTGGTCTGGAGCATGTGACCCTCTTGCCTCAGCATGTCAGAGTTCTGGGATTATAGAGGTGTGGCACCATACCTGGCCTATCTATGACTCTTTCTGTCTGAGTCAGGGTTGCTGATCTCTACTGGTCCTCTCATGGCTTGTGGTTGATCAGCAAGTTGATTCCAGTACTGACTTCATTCAGATCTACAATGTTTGGCAGGCTGGTTCCTCTCTATCGGCTTTCACTGGGGTTGATTTTCTCTGCTCCTTGTGGTTTCTCAATTTCCAGCAGGTGATTGGGTTTCTTCCTATGATGTTCTAAGAATCCCAAAGAACATGACCTTGGGGACTTTTCATGACTCCCTTACATCTTATTAATGTCCCATTGGCTAAAATGAGTTATATGAGCAAGCAGAGACCCAAGGATGTAGCTGCAGGAGGAGAAGTCTAATAGAATAGAAATTATCACAATTTTACAAACATAAAATGCCATCAGACAGGAAGCTTCCTTATTTCAAGTCCCTGGTACTTGGAGCTCTTTGTTAGCAAAGCACAAATCAATCTGCTGTGACCATCACAGTAACAGGGATTCTAAACTGACAACAGGCAGCAGAGCCAGCCTTCTCCTCCATGGATGCTAATTCTCTAGACACCAGAGCACTCTTCTGTCCTTTAGCATGGCCACACCTTTCCTTTTGGTCCCTTTAGAGAATGGAGCTCTCCAAAGAGAGCAGAATAGGGAGCGTGTGAGAGGCACTTGGATAGAGGAGAGTGGGAGGGCAGGAAGCAATCTGGCACAGTCCTAGACTGGACTCAGCATGCAGGAAGTGCTGGAGCTCTGCGGCTTGGAAATGAGCTCCAAGTTCTGGGGAGATGTAGAGCAGTGTTTCGTGCAGCAAAGTCACCCAGTGGAGAGGTAGCAAATGATTGAGTGCTTATAGCCTGAGTGTCAGGCACTTTACTGAGATGTACTTTCCAATCTACTCTCAAAAATCATCCAGAGGTACAAGGTAGTGGGTGTTCTTTTCCCTTCCATTAAATGGACATTGTGGATATTTCACACCACAGTAGTGAGAGAAATGAAGGTATCTATCTGTCTGTCTGTCTGTCTGCCTGCCATCCGTCCATCCATCTATCTATCTATCTATCTATCTATCTATCTATCTATCTATCTATCTATCCATTGGTATTTGTATTCAAATACATACTTATATATGTTAAATATACTATTAAATATATGTTCTATATGTTATAGACTACAAGTATAAAAAGAAAAGCAGCAAAGTAAAATTTTTGAACAACTAGTATTAGACAAAAATATTAGGATGGAGGAATGTAAAATAAGCAAAATGTATTTCTTTTAAGTGGTATGGTAGGGTTTGGCAAAGTGGAGTAGAAGGAGGCAGTTGCAAACAGAATTCAAGTATAAGAGTTAGTTATGAAAAAAAGGAATCATAGTAAAGTGATTTTGGAAAGTTGGCCTCCGGAGGAACAACTCCATGTTACCTGGGGACTTGTTCAAAATGAAGATGCTTGAACCCACCATAGATCTGCTGAATCAGAAAATATGGGTGAAGAGTCCAGGCATCTGTGTTTTCAGGCATATTCCTAATGTGACTAACTTGATTTTGAAAGCTATGGCATAGAGAATGAAATTGATTGGCTGAACTGAACGGAACAATACTTAGAGTTTAAAAGTGACAAATAGGGTTAGAACTTGAAGTTGGAAAACTCTATCAGAAGATGTCATAGATGGATAAGGAGTAGGGTCTCAAGGTGTATCCATTTGGGTGAACTGTCTCCAGGTTATCCTTCTTTATACCAGAGTACTACTCCATTGCATAAAAACATCCCTTTTATTCATTCATGAATCGATGAGCATTTGGGCAGTTTCTAAGATTCAGCTATTACAAACAGTGCTGCTATAAACATGGGCATGCACGTATTGTTGTGTTGTTGTGGTATGATGCTTTTAATATTTATAGGAAGATATCAAGAAAGAATAGCTGGGTCAAATAGAACTTTCATTCTGTTCAGTGAAATACATTTGACATATATGTGAAAATATCACATTGTTTCTCTGATATGAGGAACTGAAAGTGTAAAAATACCAAACATGTGTAATAGATATTTTTAAATAGGAAGCAAATATTCAAATGAGAATGGGAACTAGGAAAAGGAGAAAAAAATTAGAAAATGAGGAAAAATGGAAAAGTTTTTGTAAATAAGGAAGGAGAGAGGGGTTTCAGGGAGGGTAGAAAATGGGAAGAAAAGAATCATGTTGTGCCATGTGCAGGTGCAAATGCTCTGTGTGAACGTGATCATTATGTAGATGTAAAATGTACCAACAAACTCAATTTAAAAAAGGAAAAAGAAATGGATAAGAAGAAGGGAAAGTGCATGTCGAAGTTAACGGGGGCAGTAGTAGAAAGGCCCACATCTAGTTAAGAGGATCCCTAAAGGAGGGGAAGAAAAAAGTAGAGGGAAAAAAAAAAGTAGAGTACCAAGGATATTTTGACCAAGGATTTTCCCAAATTAAGGAAAGGTCAGGCTATTTCCCATTGTGTCTGTGTTTTCTTCTTGATAAATTGGAGAACCCAGGAATTGTGGGCTGTGCCTTTACATAAGGATGAGCCAACCTGAAGGGCATTTAAGTGAGGCATTCAGAGAAAGCCATTACGGCAGCTCTGGCTGCACCATGGCTGGGATTCTCTATCCAAGCTCCATCTCTTGCTGTGAGATTTTAAATAAGACACCTACATCACAGTTGTTTTGAAGCTTAAATGAGTTAAAATAGTCACCCCTGTGTCTGTAGGCTTTGCATAGATCCAGCCAGTAAGGTATTTCCAGATTGGAAATGTTGGTAAAAATCTTCTTTCTTCTTCTTCTTTTTTTTTTTTTGTATTTTAGGGAAGGGTCTACAGAGTGTTCAGGCTCTCACTATTAGATTGGATTCAAAGTAATCCACCTGTTTACAGCCTCCCAAGAGCTGGGATTACAGGTGCGCGCCACCACTCCATTCTCAATTGCTGCCTCCGTGTGCCCCAGGGTGGGGCTGGCACAGCAGGCCTGGGGATCAAACTCTGGCCCCTGCACCAGCCTGCAGGTGCTATAATACTCTGAGCTATTTGGCTGGCCTGCATTAAAAACTTTCTTTTTGTTTTCTTTCTTTTTTTAAACAAGTTTTGCTTTTATTTTTTTTTCTTTTAAAATTACTTTTATTGAGAAAGAAATACCAATGAGTTTCAAAACAAGTTAGTAAGACAGTTACAATAATTAATACATTGCCTATTGCTCTCTTTGTAGTAGTTGTTCATAGTACAAGACGCAGACATGATAAAACACTCAGTCTCAACTGTGGTTTCAGCAGAGCTGGGGGCAGGGCCGGCATTGCCCGCTGGCGGGATGGAACCTGATGCTGCTTCTGCCTAAGCTTGCGCTTTAGTCCACTGAGCTATTTGGCTGGCCCTTATTTTACTTTATTTTGAAGAGTTAAAAACAAAAGCAAAAACAAAACAAAAAAAAAGCAAAAAGCAAAAACATGTAGCAGAAATAAAGACAGAAACAGGGTAACGTACAACAATATATATGTTACAGATTTTCAAAACAAGAATAGCTAGTTAATAATGGTTGTTATGCATTTTATATCATCACATCTGTTGCTTAGATTAACGGATATAGTTATGCAATATTGGACAAATTAAATATTAATTTAATGCTTGCTTTCAAGAAAACTTATGTTTTTCTTGTCTTTTTAAAAATATTTAGTCCGTATAAGCCTGTTTTTTATTATTATTTTTATTGAAGAACAAATAGCAATGAGACAGTTTCAGGACAAATTAACAGGACATATTCGACAAATCAATACATTGCAAAATGTTTTCGTAATGTTTCAGTGTCCTACAAGGTACATACATGATATTATACTTAGAGGCATTATTATAGCAGATGTCTCTAATCAGTGAATGGGACATCAGTGAGAGAGTGCAGCTGCATACCTATCTTATTTCTCTACAGCTGATTTATATCACAGATTCAACAATTAACACCCTCTACCTTGTTATCTCCCCAGTGTCTGTCCATAGTACTAGAAGCCAACATAATATCTTGTCCAACCACTATTAGTGCAAATCTTGCTTCTCATAGAATTATGCAGAAGCATGGCATATTTATCCTAACTGTACTGTCCATACACACATATCATGATTCTTCTTTTGTATACCCCTTTTTTGTCTAGACCTGCCAAAGATGAGAACTCCATTATCATTAAACCAATTTAGGTGCCTGAACTCGGTGACACACTCCAACACAGTGCATCATTCCACATTAATAGTGAACTATCTGAAGAAGTTGTTGACTATAGCCATTTACAGCTCAATTTATTATGGCCCCACATTATATACCTCCTTTTTATACTTTTCTGATGGATGGTTAAGACTGAGATAGATCAAGATCTATAGACCAAAAGATGTAGCTTTTGTTTCTGATGAGATCAGTGAAGTACCCTCAGGGTTTATCTTGTAATCCTGTACCTTACTCTGTAGATCCTTTGTTTGTGTCATCCATGTGGATGAGTCACAGCCAATGCTTGACCAGTTTGCTCTCTGTGAAAGCCTGAGAGAAAGTTTTCTCTCCATGTGACTCTCCCCAGGCACAGTGTACATCATCAATCTCTTTCCTCTGTGGCTCCATAATCGCCTTGATCAGAAAATTTGGGGCACAACTCAGTTTCATGATGTTACAGTACAGGTTCTCCTATGTCCTAAGTCTTCACTGACCTTGAAAGGCTAGGGCCAAAATGTTGGCTGACCTTGGAGCCCTTCCATTTCTCCAATTTTTGATCTTTGAACTTAGGTTGTTAACCATCCAGAAGAAAAGCTAATTAGGACCCTGCAGAATATATTGTTCAGTTTGCCCTAAGTATCTGACTCAATTGTTTTTAGTTGTTGTTGTACATTTCTATTTGTATTTTTCCTTTTGACTTATACTAGGGTCATTTTCTTTTATTATGTTTAAAAATTTTTAACTTAAAGAGTGTACGGTAATAACTGATGTGACATTGGAAACAGTACACATTTAGAAGACCAAATGACAGGTATTATAAGCATGGTTTTAGTATTACACATTGTTGTCCTCAATGTAGTTGCTTACTGCACAGATATCAACATAGCATGTTAGTTAGGGTGAGAATTCTACCCATTAACTGCTATTTTCAAAAATCTGATGGAAATTATTAGGACTATGGCCTTATCCAACTTTTATATATTCATGTATGGTTTTGCCCCTACTTTTTTCTCTAACTTTTCTCCTTTCTCTTTGTTGTTTTATCTTAAGTTCTGTTTCTTTCCATTTAACTGAGCCTGGTATATCTCTCGGTTTTTATTTTTTCTTTTCAGTTCTTACAGTAGGGAGATAATATGATATTTACACCTGCAGGTCTGTTTTATTTCACTTATAAATATAGTCTCAAGTTGTATCCACTTACCTACTAAGGCTTTGAGTTGTTTTTTCTTCATAGGTGAGTAATACTCCATTACATAAAAATACCTCATCCTTCTTATCCATTCCTCAGGCAATGGGCATTTTGGTTTATTGTGCTATTATAAACATGGGTGCACATATATCACTTTATGATACTTTTAGTACTTTTGGGATAATTCCCAGAAGGGGGATATCTGGATTGAATGAGATTTCCAGTCCTATTATTTTGAGGGGTCTTCACATTGATTTTTCATAATGGTTGCATCAGTCTACATTCCTACCAGCAGTGGAGAAAAGTTCCTTTTTCCCCCACATCCTCTCCAACATTTTCTGTTTGTTGATTTCTTTATGACAGCCATTCCTTCTGGGGTGAGATGGTATCTCAATGTTGTTGTTTTCATATTTTAAAATCAATTTTATTGAGAAAGAAATAACAATGAGACAGTTTCAAAACAGGTTAATGGGACAGTTACAATAATTAATACATTTTATATTGTCTTCATAATTATTCATAGTACAAGAAGCAGACATGATAATCTTGTCTAAACACTGTTATGCTTAGACTTGTACAAATCTATCTTTTCATTGAACTAAGAGAAAGCTGTATATATATATATATGTATGTATGCATATGTATATATATATTTTTTTTTCACTACAAAATGGTCCTTCATTTATATCCCCCTTTTTTGTTTAGTTTTGTCAGAGATGGATATTCCATTGTCGTTCAAATATTGTAGGTGTGTGACTTCAGCAAAATCATCAATATAATCCAGTAGATCATAATAGTAGTGGATTATTCAGAAGACTTGCAATTTTGAACCAAAATGCCCATCAGCTGAGGAATGGATGACAAAATGTGTTTTTATGCAATGGAGTATTATTACTCAGCTGTAAAGAATGATAAACTCAAAGGCTTCATATATAAATGCATGCAACTTGAAGATATACTCATGTGGCTGGGGAGACTGGCTCAGTAGAATAAGTGCTTCCCTGCCAAGCACAAGGGCCTGAGATCAAACCCCAGTTCTGCCAAAAACAAAAAAATTATATCAGTGAAATAAACGAGACCCACCTGTGTAAAAATCGTATGTGTAAGAACTCAAAAGAAGATATAAAATTGAAAGGTATAACACAACTAAATTGAAAGTGAGAACTTAAAGATTAAACAATGAAGAGAGGACAAGGAGAAAAGCTAGGAAACAGGGCGGGGGCAAAGCCATACATTTATATACACAAGATGGCTAAGGCAATGGTCCTCATAATCTCCATCAGGTTTTTGAAACTAGCAGTTGATTGGTAGGATTCTCACCCTGGCTAACTATATCTGCTGATACCTGTGAACTAAGCAACTGCACTGAGGATAGCAATGTGTGACACTAGGGCCATGCTTGGAATGCCTGTCATTCTGGTCTTCTAAATGTGTACTACTTCTAATGTCACATCAATTAGTGCTATACTGTCTCTCAAGTAAATGTTTGCTTTTTTTTTTTTTTTAAAAAAAAAAGAGGTAATAAGAGAAAACAAGATACAAGAAAAAAGTCATAAGACTGTCTTCAATGTTGTTTTAATTTGCATTTCTTGAAAGGCTAATGATGTCGAGCATTTTTTCATATATTTATTTGTCTCTTACATTTCTTCATCTGAGAAGTGTGTATTCATCTCAGATGCTCATTTTTGTATTGTGTCTTTATATTTTAGGGTCCTAATGTTTTTAGTTCTGTATATATTCTAGATAGAAGACCTTTACCTGAGTGATCATTAGTTAAGATTTTTTTTTCCAAATTTGTGGGTTGACTTTTCACTCTGTTGGTAATATCTTTTGATGTGCAGAAACTTCTCAATAAGAGGAGGTTGCAGTTGTTAATTCTTTCAACTATGTTCTGTCCAGTTTTGTTTTTGTTCATTAAATGTTTGTCTACCCCTATATCTTTAAGATTTTCACCTACTTTGTCTCCCAGGAGATTTAGATTTTCTGTTTTAGTGTTTAGATCTTTAATCTATTTTGACATTAGTTTATTTTTCTCTCTTGTTTAATTGTTCTGGCTAAAATTTCCAGAACTATATTGAAGAGAAATGGAGGCAATGGACATACTTGTCTTGTGCCTGGTTTTAAAGTAAAGACCTTCAATTTTTGCCCATTTATTATGATGTTGGTTTTTGGTTTTTCATAGATGGCTTTTATCAGGTGAGAGATCATCTATTCCAATTCTCTGTAGGGTTTTTACCACAAATGAATGTTGGACTTTACCAAAAGGTTTTTCTACATCTATTGAGATGATCATATGGTTTTTGTTCTTGCTTATATTGATGTGGTATAATACATTTATGAATTCAAGAATGTTGAGCCATCCCTGCATTCCTGGCGTGAATCCCACTTGATCATGATGTATAATCTTCTTGATGATTTGCTGCATTCTGTTTGCTAGTATTTTATTGAGGATTTTTGCATCTACATTCACTAGAGAGATTGACCTATAGTTCTCTTTTTTCAGTTGATCGTTCTCTTGTTTTGGAATCAGAGTAATACTTGCCTCTAGGAATCAGTTTGGGAGAATTGTTTCCCTTTCAATTTCATTGAAGAGCTTGAGAAAAGTTGGCATTAAATCTCTAAATTTCTTGTAGGATTTTTCTATGAATCCATTGGGACGTGGGCTTTCCTTTGTTGGTAGGTTTTTTAAATTCCACATTCAATTTCTTTTCTCATTATGGGCTATTCAAAATTTGTATGTCTTCTTGACTAGCTTTGGCATTTCATATGTATCTAGGAAACTTCATTTCCTCTGTGTTTTTAATCTTGCAAGAGCAAAGATTTTAGAAGTAGATGTTGATGATCTTCTGAACTTTTCTAGGGTCTGTAGTGATTTTAGCTCTTTTCTTTCTTGATTGCATAAATTTGGGTTTTTCTTTCTTTTTTTTGATTAGAGTGGCTAGGGGTTTAGCAATTTTATTTATGCTTTCAAAGAACCAACTTTTTGATTCAGGTATTGTTTGTATTAATGCATCTCCAATGCTCTCATCATTATAATTTCCTGCCTTCTCTTGGCTTTGGGCTTCATTTGCCCTTCTTTTTCTAGTATCTTTAAGTGTAGCATTTACTTGGGTTTATTTTGTTTTCCTAATGTGTGAATTCACTGCTACAAATTTTCCTCTTAGGGCAGCTTTCATTGCATTCCACGGTATGTTGTAACTGCATTTTCATTTGCTTGTAAATATTTTTAAATTTCTTCTTTAATTTCATCTATGAAATTGATGAAATTGGTTGTTTAGGAGGTTGTTATTTAATTTTGATGTGTTTATGGTGTTTTTGTAGTTCCTTTTTTCAGTAATTTTCAGTTTTATTGCACTGTGATCAGATAGTATTCATGGGATAATTTTTATTGCTTTGCATTTACTTAAGAGTGATCTCTCACAGTACATGGTCTGTTTCATAGAATGTCCCATGTGCAGTTGAGAAGAACACGTGTTCTGTCATTGCTGGATGAAATACGCTATCAGGGTCTATTAAGTCAATTTCTTCACAGGTTTTGTTTAGTTCTGTTATTTCTTTGCTGATGTTTTTGCCTTGCTGATCTATCTCTTGTGATAGTTGTGTGTTAAAGTCCCCCACTAATGGTGTATTATTGCCCATTTGATTTTCCATGTCTGCTAAAACTTGTCTTGCATAGGAGAGTGCTGCTACACTGGACCTGTGTATATATTTATTATTGTTATCTTTCTTCTTGTAGTATTCCCTTAACAAGTACATAGTGACCTTCTTTATCTCTTTGGATGATTTTTGGTTTGAAGTTGATATATCAGCAACCAGGATAGCCACTCTTGCTTTTTTCTGATTTTCTGTGGCACGGAGGACTTTTTTTTCTATCCTTTGACTTAGTATGTGAATTACCTTTTGAGTTAAATGTGTTTCTTGTATGCAGCATATTGTTGGATTTTGTTTCTTAATCCACTCTGCTAGTGTGTTTCTTTTGACTGGTGAACTGAGGCCATGTACAATGGTGATTATAACTTATATGTATTGGGTTATCTTTGCTATTTTCCTGTTTTGTAAATTTCCCTCTTTTTATTTTTTCTTCCTTTTCCCCTGTAATTTTATTGAAGAACAAACAGCATAGAGACAGTTTCAAATCAAATTAGTAGGATAGATTCAATAATTAATAGATTGCATATGGTTTTCTTAGTGGCTATTTGTTGAATAAGGTGCAGACACGATATTCTATTTACAAACACTATTAGAGCAGATTCGTCTAGTCATTGAATTAAGAGAATGTAGCTATATACCTATTTTTTTCAAAGCTGATTTATAAGACAGTTTCAATAATTCTTTTTATATTGTTATCTTCCTAGTGTTTATTAATAGTACAAGAAGCACACAGGATGTCCTGTCCAAACACTATTAATGCAAATCTTTCTTCTCATAGAATTACATGAAAGTAGCTACATATTTATCCTGACTATTCTGTATATACAAATACAGACTGCCCTTCCTTTGTATCCTCTTTTCTGTTTAGTTCTGCCAGGGATGGGTATTCCATTAGTATTCAATTATTATAGGTGCTTGAATTTAGCAAAACATTCCAACACAGTCCAGCATTACACAACAGTAGCAGGTTATCCACAGAAGTTGTTGCCTAGAGCCTTTTACAGCTCAGCATATCAATATGGCTTTAGTATATGTACCTTATTTTTATACTTTTCTGCTGGATGGTTAATACCAAGATAAAGCAAGACCTATATAACATGAAATGTAACTTTTTTTATCTGATAATGTCAGTTAGATCCCCTCAGGGCTTATCCTGCAACCTTGTACTGCACTTTGTAGATCGTAGACTCATCCACAGTGTCAGCCATGTGGATGAGTCATGGCCATTGCTTGACCAGTTTGCTCTTTGTGAAAGCCTGAGAGAAAGTTTTCTCTCCATGTGATTCTCCTTAGGCACACTATACATCATCTATAACATTCTTCTGTGGCTCCATAATCTCCTTGATCAGAAAATTTGGGGCAAAACTGAGTTCCATGATGTTACAGTACAGGATCTCCTATGTCCTGAGTCTTCACTGACCTTGAAAGGCTAGGGCCAAAATGTTGGCTGACCTTGTGGCCCTTCCATTTCTCCATTTTTTGATCTGCAAAATTAGGTTGTTAACTATCCAGAAGAGAAGCTCATTATTACCCTGCACCATATGCAGTTCAGTTTACCCTAACTGCCTGTCTAATAATAAACATTATTTGCTCTGCTTGATGGTTCCCTTCTGTTGTTCATCAAGCTGTGATTCCGTTTCTAGAATTCCTGCTCATACTCTTTATAGGGTTTATTTAGTAGTCATCAATTTCTTTAATTGTTCTTTGTCATTGAAGCATATCATTTCATCAGTGAATTTGACAGATAGTTTTTCAGGGCACATCAATCTGGGATAGAAGTTATTTTCTTTCAGGATCTGAAATACTTCATTCCAAGTTCTTCTTCATTTGATGGCTTGTGTTGTGAAACCTGCCATGATTCTAATGGGCTTTCCATTGTAGCTGATCTGTTTCTTCTCTCTAGCAGCTTTGAATATTCTGTTCCTTTGCAGAATGTCTGAGATCTTGATCATTATGTGTCTAGGTGTAAATTTATTGTGATTGTGGTTGTGTGGAGTTCTATATGCCTCACTTATCATCATGTCATGTTCTTGTCTCATATCTGGAACATTTTATGCTAGTACCTCTGCACATAGTCTTTTTATGTCATTTGCGCTGTCTCCTGCTGCTTCATTGACACCTATTATTTTCAAATTTCTTTTCTTTGCATAATTGTATAGCTGTTGAATTGTTATTTCCTGGTTCTTTGTTAGTTTTAAAACATCTGTTACTTCACATTCATTTTTTTTCATTTTTTTCCATTTATTTTTATTTTATTAAAATACAAATGTCAATCAGACAGTTTCAAAACACCTTAACCATACACAGTCGATGAATTAATACATAGCAAACTGTTTTCATAACGTTTTGGTATTGTATAAGGTGCATACATGATATTATATTTACAGGTTTTTTATAGCTGAAATTATATCAAAAATTCAATAATTATTTACCTAGTGGATGACCATAGTACTAAAAGCCAGCATAATATCCTGTCCAACCACCATTAGTGCAGATCTTGCCTATCATAGAATTATGTAGAAGCACAGCGTTATCTATCCCAACTGTACTGTCTATACACACACATCATGATTTTTCTTTCTACAACCCTTCCTTTGTCTACACCTGTCAAAAGTGGGCACTGCATTGACATTCAACTACCTTAGGTGCTTGAACTCGACACCACAATCCAACACAGTCCAGCATTCTTCAACCATAGGGAGTTATTCAAAGAAATTGTCGACCATATCCATTTACAGCTCAGCTTAATATTATGGGCTCACGATGTATACTTCATTTTTATACTTTTATACTTTTCTGCTGGATGGTTAAGACCTAGGTAG
>PVKA01043466.1:0-16743 GCA_004027165.1 Ctenomys sociabilis | reverse complement strand
CTTCCTCTTCCTCTTCTTCTTGTTGATCTCCTGCTTCTTCTTCATTTTGGGACGGGGTCTCCCTAGGAATTTCAGGCTAGCCCTCTACTGCCTAAACTCACATTGTAAGTCAAGCAGCCCTTCGACTGACAGAGATCCTCCTGCCTCCACCTCTCCACTGTTGGAATTGCAGGTGTGGGCCAGCACACCTAGCTTACTTGGACTTGTGGGAGACACACTTAGGAGCCCTAGGGGTCATGCTGCACCCTGCCAGCATAGTAGCTTGGGCAATCTTTATTTTTTTGCAGTTCCAGGGAATTGAACTTGGGACCTTGTGTTTGCCAGGCAGGTGCTTAAGCCACTGAGCTATATCCCCTTAGCATATTATCTTGGGATCCAGGTCTTCAGTGTGTGGACACATGTCCTGAACTCTTTTTTTTTTTTTTTTTTGTCTTTTTGAGACAGGGTCTCACTGTGCAGTTCAGGCTGGCCTTAAGCTCACTTTGTAGCTCAGGCTGGTCTCGAACTCACAACAATCCTCCTGCCTCAGCCTCCCTAGTGCTGGGATTACAGGCATGCGCCACCACACCCAGCTCCTGAACTCTTTGTATATTATACTTTTAGTGACTGTTATAGAATAATCTTGTAAAATATGTCTCCCATATTGTATCATTTCCCCGTGCAAAGCCCCAAACGACCATAGTAGTCCTAAGTGATGAGAGCTGATGAGGCTCCCCGTCTGCTCAAGCTGAGCAGACCTGGTAGACTAAGTGAGGCCTTATGGAACCCAGGCAGGCAGGCAGGCAGGCAGGCATCATCTCTTCCATTGGAGAGCTGATGTGAGTCATTCAAGCAGAGATCCAGGAATCTTTCTGCAGACCTCCAAGGGGATTTGAGAAATCTCAAGGATGTGCCTTCCTGTCAGGGCTTGGAGAGGTCCTTGCTCCATCCACAAGGACAATGACCACTGATCAAAGAGATCAGCATAGTCAGTCTTCCCAATCGACCCACCAAATGGAATGGTGAGCAGAAACACTGAATTGACCCCAGCACTGGGAGGCAGATTTATTTTATGCTGATGGACACTGACTGAGATCATTCCCAGAATACCAGGCCTTGCGGGCCCAGGGAGGGAGATGTCTATGGAGTTCAAAGATGAAATACAGAGGTAGAGTACTTGACTGTCTCACATTGGTTCTTACAATATGCATCAAAGCGATCGGCTATACATCAGAGTGACCAGTCATTTCTGAGCCAGAAGTAAAGGAACGTGTAACAGAAACTGTTCCCTGGGCAACTAAGAGACTAAAGTATACTGGGCGGGAGAATTTTCTGTTGTTGGGAGCCACTAAAGCTGAAATTGAACCATCCAACAAAAAAAGTGTAAGCACTAGACGTAAAAAGCAATCCCATAATAACACTTTAAGCTATCAAAGGCTCAAATCACTAACAACTTCTGCCAACTGCCAACTGTACTCATAACTCACTACTGTTATGGACTATTGGGCTTCATAGGGTCAAACTACTAGGTACAAGGACCAAAAATCTTTGGACTATCATCAAGAATAAAAAGATTTTCTGCGGAGTTCTCCAATCACAGCTTCTCACTACAACAGAACACCCATCACTCACACAAGCAAATAAAAAAGGGAGATCTATTGGGAGCTGGTCCTGTGGGGGGGCAGGATGAGGCCTCACTGCCTAAAGCACTGTGTCTTCCAGCTTTGAAAAGGTATAAATAAAGGCCCTTACTGTTGTTCTCAGTGTGGATGTGAATGAGGCTATAGGTGTGGAAGAATGAGAAGGCTCTGGGGGCATTTTGCCAAGCAGATGACCGAGCTGCCAGCTGACCCAGCTCTCCTCTTCCTGTCTATCTTTTCCTCATTCCTGCTGCTGTTTCTCCCCAGGTACAACAGATCACACCGAGAGACCAACAGATCCCGACATTCTGTTACAAGGGTAAAATCATCATATTTTTAAAAAAATTATAGGGTTGGGGTATGGCTCAGTGATACAGTTCTTACCTTGCATGCAAAAGACCCTGGATTCCATCCCTAGCACCATGAAAAAGAAAAAAAAATTATATTTTATTTTATTTACTTTTTTTTTGGTCTTTTTGAGACAGGGTCTCCCTATGCAGTTCAAGCTGGCCTTGAGCTTACTTTGTCACCCTGGCTGGGCTCAAACTTGAGGTGATCCTCCTGCCTCAGCCTCCTGAATTCTTGAATCACAGACATGCACCAGCAGGTGCAGCTTTAAAATTTTCTTTTCTTTTTTCTTTTTTTTTTTTGGTGGAACCAGGAATTGAACTCAGGCCCTTGCACTTGCCAGGGAAGCACTTATTCCACTGAGCCATCTCCCCAGCCCCAGAGAAAGAACTTTTTTTTTTTTTTTTTGCAAAACCAGGGATAGAACTCAGGCCTTTGTGCTTGCCAGGCAACTGCTTATTCTACTGAGCCATCTCCCCAGTCCCCTAAAATTTTATTTTCAAAAGAAAATTTCAAAATAAGATGATAGAAGAGTAACACTGGCTAATACATTATATATTGTTAGCTTTAAATTAATTCCTCAGGGTATAACATATAGACATTTAATTGTCCAAATAATATTAGAGCAAAACTTTCTTTTCAATGAACTAAGAAAAATTAGTAATAATCATCTTAACTATCATATACATATTTCTTGCTTTTCCCTTCTTTTCTACTTTCCCCCATCCCAGTTTCTCTTTCCTTTTGAATAGATTCTTCTCATTTTACAATAGCTTTTGTACATTTTGGATCTCATTCTTTCAGCCTCTCCCACTAGGGAGAAAATGTAATGTTTATCCATGTGCACCTGGTTTATTTCACTTATGACTGTAGTCTCAAGTTGTATCCACTTACCTATAAATGCCTCAAGCTTATCCTTCTTTATGACTGAGTACTACTCCACTGTATAAAAAGACCACATGTTTTTTATCCATTCCTCAGTTGAGAGGAATTTGTGCTGTTTCCAAGATCTAGCTCTGACAAATTATGCTGCTATAAACATGGGTGTGTATATGTCACTGTGTTATGATTTTTTAATTCTTCTGGGAAGATAGCCAGAATGGGAATAGCTGAATCAAATGGAAACACTAATCCAAGGTTTTTTTTAGGAATTTATACACTGATTTCACAGCAGTTAAACCAGTCTACACTCCAACCAACAGTGGAGAGGGGTTTCTTTTTCTCTACAGCCTTGTCAGCAATGACTCTAGACAGTAACTTCTGAGTCAGGAATGATGGAGAATGTCCACTCTCCTCCAAGCTGGGCCTGGCAGTGCCCTCTTTTTCTGGTGCCCTGCTGCCCAGCTGGTCCTCCGCTTCTCCTAACCCTCCAGCGCCTGAGTGGGTGTGGATGCCCATGAGGCTACGGTGCGGAAGGCTGAGAAGGCTCTGGGACAGTTCCACCCCCCCCCCAGGCGCACCATGGTGTGGATAGTGGTTTTGATGGAGAGGGTTGAATTTTCAAGTCTAGGAACCCTAGGATGCCCAAAGTATATCTAGTGATGTCATGTGGTATCACCTAGAATGGTTCATCACAGGAAAAGATCCTCAGCCGTTAGAGCAAGGATAAAGCATCTGAGAGCATGGGGCAACCTGCTACAAGCTGGATGAACTGCTAGGCAAGGACCACAGCCAGATGGTGAGCCTTAAGGACAGACTGTAATGTGCCCCTAAGCCTGCCTGAGCAGAAACCACCCCAAGAAGAACTGATGGAAGACTTAGGACCCCCTGGTCAATGGGGATGGGGGGCTGTGACTGATCCTACTATCAGGTCAGCCCAAGAACATACCTCTGATTTGCTTTGCTGCTTATCCTGGCCCCAGCTGCACCCCACAGCCCCACAGATACTGGATGCTCCTTTATAGTCACAGAGACACAGGAGCAGTTGAAGGGCCAGCCAGGAGCAAGACTGAATCTACACACTGGGGCACACAGATGCTTAGGCTTCCGGCTTCCACTGGTGCCCTGCCCAGAGGAGTGCTGTAAGTGAACATTACTCGTAGTCTCCCCAGGGAGGCCATCTTGCCTGGAGTGCAAATGGCTGGGATTTGGGAGTTCCACATGTCTACTTCCTGTTTGCACTGGGACAAATGCAGAAATCTATCTGGTTCCCTTAACTAGTTTGCCCTATCCCTTGTGTCCGTTCTTTCTGCAATCCTATTGTCAGCTCAGGAATGACAAGGTCTGGGGAAGGAAGAATTTTTCCCTTGTCAGATGCACAGGCTGCCTGCGGCAGGGAGGAACGGGTGCCTGGTGAATTTGCCTGAAAACAATCACCATCTTCCAGCCCACATCACTGTGTCCTGAAACCGGGAAAAACTTTTGCTCTTTTTGATACTTTTCTGTGTAGTGTTTGATAGTTTTTTTTTTTTTTTTTTTTTTTCAGGCACCTGTACAGCAGAGAAACAGGCAAAAAGAAAAAAAAGGGAAAGAGGTTTTATTATTTCTGAGGACATGGAGAGAATTTGGGGAAGATGAGGAATCTCTGGATTGGAACAAAAAGAGGCTGTGGCTTTTATGGCCTTTTGCCAGGGGTGGAGTTTGAAGAGGATGTTTAGATATACCTAAGGAGCTGATTGGGGTCTTCCCTGAGGCAGGGGGAATGGTGAAAGGAAACTGTATCCTGGGCTGAGTTGAAGAAGGGAAGAGGTGGTCTTGGGGAAGATGGGCTTTTCTCTTAAGGATTTCTGCCATATTAGATGACCATCATAATGATTCAGCAATTTATACTAGGGCCAGAACCTATCAATTTTTTTTTCCCTATCAGTTTTTCAAGGTAGTTATAAGGGTTAGGGTGATGGCTCAGTGGAATAAGTGCTTCCCTGTCAAGTACAAGGGCCTGGGTTCAATCCCAGGTTCTGCCAAAAAAATTAATAAAAAAGGTAGTTTTAACACTATACTTTAAATTCTATGTTCCTTTTTCACATTATTTCCTAAAATCATTTTTCATCTTTAAAAAATATTTCCTGTGTGATTTGTTCATAAAGTCTTTTCCTACACTAGTGCCTTCAAGAGTTGTTTCCTGAACTATAGTTAACAGCAATGGTAATAGTGGACATCCTTGTCTTGTTCCTGATTTTATTCTATGTATTCATTTTTGCCTTTTTTTTTTTTTTTTTTGGCAGACCCGGGTATTGTACTTAGGCCTTTGTGCTTGCCGGGGATGTTTTTTTTCCTTTTTTCCTTTTCTCCTTCCCCTTTTTTTTTTTTTTTTTTTTTTTTTTTGCCTTTTTGAGATAGGGTCTCGCTCTGCAGTTCAGGCTGGCTTTTTAGGCCGTCTCGAATTTGCAGTGACCCTCCTGGCTCAGCCTCTGGGACTACAGGCGTGTGCCACCACGCCCGAAAAGTTCTTTTCTGCAGAATCCCAGACCGTGCTCGAAGGTGGTGACCACAGCTGGCTAAAGCCCCCACGGCAAACAGTACCAAACGCCTCCCAGACCCGAGCAGCAAAGAACCGCGCTCGCTCCCGTCGGGCTCCTGACGTCACTTCCGGTCACGCCCCGTGCAGGCAGCGGGAGGAAAGCGGCCCGTGGCGGGCGGGCGAGGCCAGAAGGCGGGGCCAGCGGGCAGCACTGGGCCTGGCGGGCCGAGCTTGCCGGCGTCCGCCTGCTAGGCGGGCGCCGGCTCCAGGCTGCGTGGCCGCGGTGGCGGACGGGAGCTTTTTCCCGGTTTGGGGGTGCGGGAGGTGGCCTGTGGCCCATCGCGCTCTACAGTCGGCCCCTCGCGCACCTGGCCCAGCCGGTAACGTCCACCGCGAGTCCTCAAGGCCTGCGGAGGCCCAGGGCGGCGCGAGAGAGCTCCGGACTCCTGGGCACCTGGCGCGTCGTGCGTCTGGCTTTCGTCCTCCCAGTTCGCCCCACTTGGTCCCACCCAACAACTCCCAGACTCCCAGAGTCGCAGGACCGCTCGCCCTGTTCCCTGAACACCTACCGCTGTGCGCCGCCTCGCGTAGGCTTTGCCTGCTGCCTTGGCTGCATGCGCGCCAACTCTTCCAGCTGCACAGACACGGCACCAGAGCCCAGGCCCGTGCCAGCGACTCCGGGCAGCTTGCCCTGTTACACCGACTGGCCCCTACCGCCCGTCCCGACCACTCCTCAGCACCTCTGTGCCTGACTCTTCCCGCTGCACTTGACTTCTGCCGCCCTGCCTCAGCCTTCTGCCCCGAGACGCAGTCTGGATCAGGCCTCCAGGGTAAGTGACCTGAACCCCAGGCCAGCAGGGGCGTTGTCATGGGGCCGGTGCATCCCAGCACGAGCCTTTTGCTGACAGTCCTCAGTTTCAGATGTGGGTAGGCAGGGCCAAAGGGACACTACAGAGCATGGGACAACTGGCAGCAGAGTGGTGAAAACGTGGAGTCCAGGTTCTGGTTGCCTCAGTTCTAGCAGCATGTGACACCAGCGTGGTGGTGGTGGTTAGATGCTCTGCCCCTCAGGAAACCCCAAGTCTGCCTGGGAATTTGAGGTTCTGGGAGGGCTTGCACAGAGGGGATGCTCAGATGGGCTGAGCAGGGACTCAGATTCTGGGGTTTCCAG
Organism: Ctenomys sociabilis; assembly: GCA_004027165.1. Lineage (NCBI taxonomy): Eukaryota > Metazoa > Chordata > Mammalia > Rodentia > Ctenomyidae > Ctenomys > Ctenomys sociabilis. The sequence continues at coordinate 10,205 of PVKA01043466.1, read as the reverse complement.
AGAAAGGGCCACATGCCTCATTCTGACCCAGTTCTGGCAACTTCCTCAGGGAAGTGGACCCACTTCATCCCAGGACCCTGTCTCACCACCACAGTGTGCCCACCAGTGGCCACCCACTGCCACAGCTTTTTCAACTCTTCTAACCTGCCCTTCAGAAGTCTCCTGGACCTAACCCATCAGCATACCCTGTGTCCTCTGCTGGCGGGTCCCCTTGTTCCACCTGGAACCCCCAGAAAGATTTTACCCCAACTGCAGTATTGATGCATCCCTGCTGTACCTCATTGTTTTGTTTTGTTTCAGTTCTGAAGATTGAAACCTGAGCCTACACACCAAGCTACACCCAGCCCCTTGGTTTGTATTTTTGTTTTGAGACAGGGTCTTGCTAAATTGCACAGGCTGGGTTTGAACTTGAAGTCCTTCTACCTCAGCCTACCAAGTGTTAAGATTATAGGTGTACCCCCCACATCCACCTATACCCACATCTTGTAGCCAGTGGGGAACGCATTAGTGGTGATAAGACTGAAGTTGGCCCTCCTGAGTCCCTTGAATGAGAATATCCCCAAAAGGCTTCTAGGGCACCCCAGGAAAGGAAGCAGCTAGAGCAGCTATGGGCAAGCTGAATGGGAGCACAGAACTAAGGTCTCTCCCAATGAGGCTGGGGGGGCACTTAAGACAGCCATGCCAGGGGAAGGAGACTGCTAAGTGGCACTAGGGCAAGCACAGGACATTGCTTTTCAATATCTGAGCTTGGGGCAAGGGTCTTGCTCACTCTGTCAGTGGTGGGCTTGCAGATGCCCTCGCTCCTGAGATCAGAGGCCTTCACCTTCACCATCTGTCCCTCCCCTCCTCAGGGAGAGCTGTGCCCTAGAGGCAGGCAGCACAAAACCAGCACAGCCCATGGACCCTTCTCAGGAGGAGCCCACAGCACTGACAGGGGCACTCTCCTGAGCTGCTGAGGGCTGGGTACTGTGTCCTCAGGCGAGAGCTATGGTGTGGGGGAAAGACAAGGGCCCCCCGCAGGCCAGCCAGGGCCACAGGGGAGGAGGCTTGGGCCCCCTGCATATGCTGGGAGCGGCCTTGCTGCTCCTTTGCCTGCCTCAGGGGATCCAGGGCACAGCCAGTGCCAATGTCAGCACTGCTGTGGGCCACACAGTGCCCCTGGCAGGGGGCCGCTACCTGAGCATTGGGGATGGCTCTGTGATGGAGTTTGAGTTCCCCGAGGAAAGTGAGGGCATCATTGTGATCTCCAGCCAGTACCGGGGCCAGGCCAATGGGACCTTGGCCAGCCCCACCCTTAAGGTCACATCCCTGGACACGGAGGTGCTGACTATCAGGAATGTGAGTGCCATCAAGTGGAGCGGCGGGGGCGGTTTTGTGGTGAGCATCCACTCGGGCCTGGCTGGGCTGGCACCACTACGAATCCAGCTTGTGGATGCTCATGAGGCCCCGCCCATGCTGATCGAAGAGCGGGCAGATTTCTGCATCAAGGTCTCGCCAGCAGAAGACACCCCTGCTGCGCTTACCGCTGACCTGGCCCACTTCTCAGAGAACCCGATCCTCTATCTGCTCTTGCCACTCATCTTTGTCAACAAGTGTTCATTTGGGTGCAAAGTGGAACTCGAGGTCCTCAAGGGGCTCTTACAGAGCCCCCAGCCCATGCTGCTGGGCCTCCTGGGCCAGTTTCTCATCATGCCTTTCTACGCCTTCCTGATGGCCAAGGTCTTCATGCTGCCCAAGGCCCTGGCTCTGGGCCTCATCATTACCTGCTCGTCACCCGGCGGTGGGGGCAGCTACCTCTTTAGCCTTCTTCTTGGAGGGGATGTCACGCTGGCCATCTCCATGACCTTCATCTCAACAGTGGCCGCCACTGGGTTCCTGCCACTGTCCTCTGCCATCTACAGCCACCTGCTCAGCATCCACGAAACACTGCATGTGCCAGTCTCTAAGATCCTGGGCACCCTGCTGTTCATCGCCATCCCCATAGCTGCAGGTGTGGTGATCAAGTCCAAGCTGCCCAAGTTCTCCCAGCTACTGCTGCAGGTCATCAAGCCCTTCAGCTTTGTGCTGCTGCTGGGTGGCCTCTTCCTGGCCTACCGTATGGGGATCTCTATCCTGGCGGGAGTCAGGCTGCCCATCGTCCTGGTGGGCCTCACAGTGCCCCTGGTCGGTCTCTTAGTGGGCTACTGCCTGGCCACCTGCCTGAGGCTGCCAGTGGCACAGAGGCGAACAGTAAGCCTCGAGGTTGGGGTTCAGAACAGCCTACTGGCTTTAGCCATGCTGCAGTTGTCCCTCCACCGCCTCCAGGCAGACTATGCCTCCCAGGCCCCCTTCATTGTGGCGCTGAGTGGGACCTCTGAGATGCTGGCCCTGGTCATCGGCCACTTCATCTATGGCAGCCTGTTTCCGGCCCTATGAGGCCACCGCTCTCTCTCCCCGCCCACTATCCCCAGGTTCCTGTGTACCAAAGGCCTTTAGTTCTCATGCACTATGCACTCCGACCAATCCAGGCTTATTTTTTTTTACTGGTTTTTTATTCTTCAGCTTTCAGTGCCAAAGAGGCCATATTGAGTTAGGTAGGTGGGCAGTGCCCAGAAAAATATATTTCAATAAAAGAAAGGCACAAGCTTGGGGTCTGTTCCAGTCTCTGTCTGACCCTGGGGTCTGGATTAGCAGGAGGGACACTCCCCGGGAAGGTGTGTGCAGGGAGGGGAGTGGCCGTCTGTTCTTGTGGATCCCCACCCTGTTCTCTGCCCAGGGTGGCAGACTGGTTCAGAAGAGGAGACAGGAAGTCATCTGGCAGTGGGCAGGCTGGGCCCTTTCTGTCACTGACAACCCAGGTTGGCATCAACCCACCCCACCAGCATACTGCAAGCTTAGGGTTGGCCAATCTGGCCCCTGGCCAAGCTGACTTCCTGGTCCTTCTCCAGAGCCCCAGTGCCCAGGCAAGGAAACCCAGCCCAACTTGATCCTCTTACACGTCCTGGCAGGCTGGGCGTGTTTCCATGCACCCTAGGCCTGGGTAATCCCCGCCCATTGGAGGGGCGGGGCCTGGGGGTTGTGAGGCGCGAGCACCGGGCGCGCCCCTCTCGCAGCTTCCGGCGGCGGGCGGTTCCGGCGCGCGCCTGGGGCGGCGGCGCGCGGCGGGAGGCCGTTGGGTGCGCGTCGGCCTTAGTGGACACTGCCGTGGTCGCCATGCAGCTGACGGTGAAGGCACTCCAGGGCCGCGAGTGTACCCTGAAGGTAGGGGTCGCTGGGCCCAGATCTGTCGTTCAACCTGGCCTGACACTTGGACGCATCAGGGCTGGGGTGGGGGAGAGGGGGTCCAGGGCGGGTGGTCTAGGGTCCAGACAGCTGCCCTCAGGATCGGATATGAGGTGGCTGCTCCCCAGAGCCTTGGCTTACCCCTGCCTTCTCCCTCGCCCGGCCAGGTGCCAGAGGACGAGCTGGTGACCACAGTGAAGCATCTGGTCTCAGAGAAGCTGAATGTCCCTGTGCGACAGCAGCGGCTGCTGTTCAAGGGCAAGGCCTTAGCAGGTATCCAGAGAGGAGGTGCCCAGGAGCCCCACCAGAGGCTGGGGACCGGGTGTGAGAGGTGTTCGGGCCGCTGGGCAGCAGCGTGACGGATCTGGGCTTTTGGACTATGGTCCAAGTCACCATCACCAGATGCCACAGCGCACTGCCCTGGCTGCTCCAGGGAAGCCGGGTGGCTTCCGGCACTACCCCCCCCCCCCGCAGCCATAGGTAAGGAACTCCACTAGTCTTTTCTTGGGCAGATGGGAAACGACTGTCAGACTACAGCATCGGGCCCAATGCCAAGCTCAACCTAGTGGTGAAACCTCTGGAAAAGGTGCTGCTAGAAGAAGGGGCTGCCCGGATCGTGGCCGAGCCCAATCCAACGCCTGTCTGGCAACTAGTGGCCAAAGTCCTGGCCCGCCACTTCAGTGCTGCAGATGCCAGCAGGGTCCTGGAGCAACTGCAGAGGGTGAGGTTACCCTGCCTGCCTGTTGAGGGCTAGCTGCTGCCAGCCAGCCCTTGCCCCCGCACAGCCCTGCCCTTTCCCACGGCATCCCCCAATCCTCCTGGCCTTCTCTTCTCAGGATTATGACAGGTCCTTGAGCCGACTGACACTGGATGACATTGAACGCCTGGCCAGCCGCTTCCTGCACCCGGAAGGGACTGAAGCTGTAGAGAAGGGGTTCTCCAAATAGCATTCCCAGATGTCAGGGAGGAGCTTGAGGCCAGACCACAGCTGCATGTTGCATTAAATGTGATCTCATGTTGCAGTTTGGCTCCTGATAGTAACAGCTGGGGTGTGCCCAGCTCTTGCTAGGTGCTAGGCGCCCCTCACGGCCCTTTGCCTGGCTTCTCTCCCACCCTGCAGCAGAGGTGAGCCAGCACAGTGGAAGGGCCAGCAGTAATGTGGACAAGTGCCTGGTGTGAGGTGTGGGGGCTGTGGGCAGGGAGGGTGGGTTTTGGATACCAGGTCTACACCTTCTGTGACCCGCCCAGGCCCAAGAGGAACAGGTGGCCACTGCTACCCAGTGCACTCTCCTGACCTCTGCTGCATCTGGCAGAGCCCTCGGCAAACCTCCACAGAAGCCAGGTGCCAGCCACTCCTTGCCCCTGGCTGCTGCAATCTGTATGGCGTGCTCTTGCCAAAGGGGCAGTGCTCTAAGGAGTTGGAAAGTCACACACCCCTGGGGCATGACTTGGAGCAAGTTGCTATGCCATTTTGGTTGCCAGCCATCTGACAGCAACATCATCCTGAATTCCTTCCTTTCCTCCTTCTTCAGCCCAGGGTGGGAACTCTGCAGGGACCTTCAACCTTACGTTCAGTGACAGACCGAATTTGAAGTGAAGCCATAGTTAAGCATGGGCTGGACAGGAGGTGTCCTGGCCCTCAGGGACACAGCTTTTCTCTGGGCCCCTTGCTTACCTTGTCTTGCTTGAAGCAGTGGTTCTCACCTCTTTGGGAGGTGGGTGATTCGACAAGGCAGTGGTGCCCGGTGCTGCCCCTGCCATATGTGTCTCCTTCACACCCCCTCGCCACCTGCAAGGCAAGCTCACGGTGTTGGGAGTGGGTGAAGGTGTGGGCACCAGGGCATGTATGCCCTCCATCAGCACAGGCCCCTTGGAGGCAGCTGCACCTGCCTGGACCTTGGTGAAGTGTCACTGGGTCCCCATGTGGGGAAGGTGACATCACTGCTGGGAATACCATGCAGCAGGGAGCTGGTGAGATTGCATAACTCATGATGCTGTTGTTTCTTTGCAGTCAGGGAATGTGTTCTGAGAAGAGCACTAAAGGTGTGCGTGTGCGTATGTGGGAAACTGAGCCACAAACAACTCTGAGCAAGGCTGCTTTCGGTTGCCAGTAACTGGTTTAACAATAAAAGCAACTTCCTGGTGAGCCACAGGGAATGAATAGTTTGACTAGATTCCCAGCCTCTTCCACCTCCCTCTACTTTCTCCACTTCCTGCTTCATCCCAGGCCACCCCTCCAAGGAGCACTCGTTTCTGTAGTGTAGCTTGTGTCTCAGATGCCCTATCAAATAAACGCTATCGTGTCACTGGTCACACTGGCTTGTGTGTGCAACTGTTCCATAGCCAGGGATGGGGGCAGGCCAAGGGTGGCTGCTTTGGCATCCGTGGGCCTGCTGAAGGCCAGGAGCTCCTTAATCAGAGCTGCAAGCAGTGTCTACACACCATGGGAAACCTGCATGTCCTAATATCAAGGGCACCTGGGTGAGGGGATGGGGGGGGACCTGGGGTCAGCAGGCTCCCACAAGGAGGGCCCCCCATGCTGCCTGGGCTCAATGCCATTTGGCTGGGTTTGTGGTATACACTATAATCCTGTAACTCATGAGGCTGAAGCAGGAGGATGACTAGTTCCAGGCCAGCCTGGGCTATAGGACCACTAATAAAAGACACTTCAACCTGTGACAAGGACACAGTGCCCTGCTTAACGGGAGAGACAAACCCTAGACATGGCTCTTTTTCTTCCAGCACTGAATTAAACCCAGGGCCTTCACACTGAACTGTATCCCCAGACCATTCATTTTTGAGACAGGCCTGCACTAGCTGGGCTGGAACTAGTGATTCTCCTGCCTCAGGCTCCCAGTATGGGGATTCAAGAAATGGAACATCATGCCCAGTGTAGACATGGTTTTTGAGGCCCACCCATCTCAGAGCCGACACACAAACACAGCACCCACTATCATCCTGCCACAAGGCCAAGCCAGAGACTCCATAGAGGAAGCCCAGTGTCATACTCAGGGCAAACCAGGGAGCCTAGGAGGAGCAGGCCTGTGGGCAGCAGAGGCCTGTGTACTTCTGTTACCTTGAAGGGACATGGCCACACATCCAGTTGGGCTTGGACTCAGAGAGCCAGCTAGACCTGGGGATCAAAGATGGAAGGGCTAGGGGTGTGTGCTAGATGCTTGCTACTCAATGAGAGCGTCAGCCACAGGTTCCTCTTCCATCCCCATTCACCTCAGAGCCACACACTGAAAGGCAAAGGAACCAGAATGAGAACAAGGTGTGGTGCAATCCCTGAGCCTGACTTGGAGTAATCATGCTGCTGTTCCCAGGGCTGCTTGTCCACTGGGAGCTCTGTGACACCTCAGGAGCTCTCCCAGGGAAGGGGTGTGAGAAGAGGGGTAAGCAGAGGGGAGGAGGCAGCTGCAGCACAGCCAGGAGAGGACTTCTCAATGGGTGGGCAAGACTAACAGCACGTGATGCTGGGGGTGACAGCGCAGGGGGAAGCCACTGGATGGCAGGCTAGAGTGTGAGGAAACACAAGTGACTAGGGGACCTTCATTCCAGGCACACATAGCCACCTACAGGTGACTCCAGTCTGGCCACTGCCCCTGCCCCAAAGGACAGTCACTAAGCCCCAGGGATGAGATGGCCACACAAACACCAGGAGACTGCAGTGTCATGGACAGGCCTGTTTGGGTGGGGAATAGTATTCAGAAACCAAGATCTGGCTGGGCTCGGTGGCTCATGCCTGTGATCCCAGCACTTGGGAGGCTGAGGCAAGAGAATCACTGTGAGTTCTATGCCAGCCTGCACTAAATAGCAAGACTGTCTCAAGCAAAATCAAAATGAAAGCAAGGATGTGTTCATGACTACTGAGAGCCACTGCTCCCAGACCTTTCAATGGACACAGACCAGAAATACAAGATCATAGGTTGAGAGCGAAAGTTTGTGATTATATTTTAGTGTCACAGTTCCTTTACCCCTTCCTGCCACAGTGGCAATTACAGTCTGACATCCACATAGTAGCTCATCTGACCTACAAAGCGCTCTCAGATAATGCTTTCAAACAGTGTCACCTGAGCTCAAGGCCAGCCTGAATTGCATATGGACAGGGTGCTGCTTAAACACAAATAAATAAATAAATAAATAAATAAATAAATAAATAAATAAATACTGTCATACACACCCATCCCTGCCATTATCAACAACGAATATGCTAAAAATAAAGCCAGTCCCTGCTCTTAGAATATCTCCCACAGAGTATGTTAAGGGAGGTGAATTTAAATGGCTTAACATTAGCTCAGCAAGGTGAAACATATCTTTAATCCCAGAAATCAGGAGGCTGTGGCAGGAGGATCAGAAATTCAAGACCAGCCTGAGAAAATTAGTAACATCTATCTCAAAAACAGGGTCTCATTCTGTAATTTTACACTGGCCTTGAGCTTAAGGCAGCCCTCCTGCTTCAGCCTCCTAAGAACTGAAATTACAGGCCCAGGGATGGGGAGATGGCTCAGTGGAATAAGTGATTCCCTGGCACGTGCAAGGGCCTGAGTTCAATCCCCGGTTCTGCCAAAAAAAAGAAAGAAGAAAAAAAAAATATTGCTAAGTCACTAAATTGCCTGAACTGGTCTCAAACTTGTGCGCCCTCTGCCTCCACCTCTCAACGTGCTAATACTGCTGGCATGCACCACCTGCCATGCTCAGTGGCCATTTGAACTGGTTTCTGTTTCATCCTTTTCCCATAAAAACATGGACCTGAGGGTATGTGTCCTTTACACTCTTTTTCCCCCATATAACAACACATTTAAAAAATCTCTTTTGCCGGGTGTGGTGGCACATGCCTGTAATCCCAGCACTCGGGAGGCTGAGGCAGGAGGATTGTTGTGAGTTCGAGACCAGCCTGAGCTACAAAGTGAGCTTAAGGCCAGCCTGAACTGCATAGTGAGACCCTGTCTCAAAAAGACAAAAAATAAATAAATAAATAAAAAATAAATAAATAAATAAAAAATAAAAAATCTCTTTTCCCCCGTGGCCCTGGGGACTGAATCCAGGGCCTTTGCACTGAGCTACATGCTCAGACCTCCTTATTTGTTGAGACAGGGCTTCCTCATTTGCCCAGGGTGGGCGATCCTCTGCTCTGGCTTTCCAGAGTGCTGCAACAACCACTCCCAGCCAGTCTCATTGGGTTCCTCACCGCATAGGGCCATTAGGTGAACAATATTCTATTCTCCCACCTCTTCAGGCTGGCTATATACACTGCATCCAATTGTTTCTAGCTTGTAGTGCAACTGCTACAATAACTTTGAGTTTCACTGTTTCACCATGCAAGGCAGAGCTTGTACAGGCAGGCTTGCTGGCTCTGAGCCAGCAGGCCCTTGTCTGCCTCAGTGCTGTTTCACTTCACCTGCCACATACATTACAGGGCTGTGAGCAGTGCGGATGAACAGAGAAAAGGGGCCCAAAAGAAGATCAAGAACAGGGAGGTGAGCAGAGCAAGCACATCACCCCACAGGGGCAGAGGCACTCGGGGCAGAGCCCGTGGGGTAGGCGGGGTGCCAGCAGGAACACATAGCCAAGTCACATAGGGAAAGCTTGCATTTGGCCTCCAGTGCAATGGCCAAACATCGCAGGAATGTTACTGGGTCATGTGTGGACTATAATGAACACCATCACCCGAGATCCCTTCTGAAAACCTGAGGGAAACAGAAAATGGAAATTAAAAGCACCCCAAGTTTGGCCCACAGAAATCTTGAGTGTTTCTGCGTTGGACTGTTGTAGAGTTCCTGTGCACAACCTTGACAACGTACTGTCAAGGTTGACTATGGTTTCGCACGCTGATTTTTCACATATATATCAGGCCTGTTCCCAGTGCCAGCTCTTTGCTTGACGTCTGTCTCTGTCATCCTCACCCCTCTCACGGCAAATTTCCCTCCACAATCCCCTCTGAAACGCTCCATCTAAACTGCAAAGTGGACCCGTTCTCTTTCTCTGAAAGCTCTGAGCTGAGCAGTGCAGGTACAATGCAAGGTAGTACGTACACGCCGCCCTCCTTTCCCGAGGGCCACATCGCTGGCCCAGGCTGAGCCCACACAGCCAGCTCTGCTTCTCCGGGATCGAGGAGGTGGGTCTAGGACGGGTACGCTCATTGCCCAGGTAGCAGGGGGTCTCCCGGGTCGCCTGGCAGGGCCAAGCGCGTTGAAGCGGGTGCCCTGCCTCGGGACAGCAGGGTCTGCTCGCGGGTGCACAGCATGCACCCTGCGGGAGCGTCCCTCATGCATGGAGGGACAGCTTCCGCGGACCTCTGTGCCTCACCAGGCCGATGATGGCGGACCGCAGCCACGAACCGCCGCGTCCCCGCCCCACTCCAAGCTGCGCAAGCCCACGTGGGTTTGGCTCAAGGCTGGGAGGCGGAGCCTCAGGAGCCTAAATCGTCCAATAGTAGGCGAGTGGGGCAAGGGGGAGGCGGAGACTCCGCGGACATGCAGGCGGGTGGCACGGGCAAGGTGGCGGCTGAGGCCAGCGGTGCACGCAGTGATCCTTCTTCTCTGAAAGCCCTGGGTTTGGGCCGAGATCCCGCGCCCGGTGCCAGCAGACCAGAGAGCAGACCACACATGTTGTATCCTATGCGACGGGATGACTGAGGTCTAGCCTGGGGCAGGGTGGGAGCATATGGGGGCGGGGGTGTGGCTAGGAGTGAGTGGCTGGGGTCACCTGGGGACTGTGGGTGCCCCTAGAAGGGTCAGCGAGTCAGTCTGGCCCGGGAAGGAGGGACTACCTCAGAAACCCGTGGAGGCCCGGAATACAGTGGAGAAGCCTTTACTGCGGCCACCAGTGCCCTCAGCGTGCCATTCCCGACGCCTCTAGATGCAGGAATTGCCCTGGGCTCCCTGGCTCCAGATGCTGAACCTCATCAGAGAGTGATTGGAAAGGAGCTGACAACAAGTGGC
>PVKA01043465.1:0-16723 GCA_004027165.1 Ctenomys sociabilis | reverse complement strand
AAAAAAAAAACAAGAGGCAGACAGGTTATCCTGTCCAAACACTAATTAGTGGAAATCTTTCTTCTCATAGAATTATGCAAAAGTGCTGCATATTTATCCTAACTGTACTGTTTATACAGACACAGAATGGTTCTTCCTTTGTATCCCCCATTTTTTTTGTTTAGTCCTGTCAAAGATGGGTATTCTGTTGTCATTCAATTATTATAGGTGCTTGAATTCAGCGAAACAGTCCAACACAGTCCACAAGTACACAATAATAGTGGATTATCTGAAGAAGTTTTTGACTAGAGCCACTTACAGCTCAGCTTATTATTATGGCCTTATTTTATATACCTCATTTTCATACATTTCTTCTAGATGGCTAAGACCGAGATAAAGCAAGACCATTTAACAAATATGTAACTTTTGTACCTGATGAAGTCCCCTCAGAGTTTATCTTGTAACCCTGTACCTCACCCTGTAGATCCTTTGTCTGTGTCGGCCATGTGGATGAGTCATGGCCATTATTTGACCAGTTTGCTCTCTGTGAAAGCCTGTCAGAGTTTTCTCTCCTTGTGACTCTTCCCTGGCACACTATACATCATCAATCTCTTTCCTCTGTGGCTCCATAATCTCCCTGATTAGAAGTTTTGGGTCACAACTGAGTTCCATAATATTATAGTACAGGTTCCCCTATGTCCTGAGTCTTCACTGACCTTGAAAGGCTAGGGCCAAAATGTTCTCTGACCTTGCAGCCCTCCCATTTCTCCAATTTTTGATCTGCAAACTTAGGTTGTTACCCATCCAGAAGAGAAGCTGATTGTTACCTTGCAAAATATGCAAGTCAGTTTACCCTAACTTATCTGTCTAACTTCTTTTTAGTTGTTGTTATACCTTTCTATTTGTATTTCATCTTTTGATTTCTTATACTAGGGAGACTATACAATATTTGCACATGTGTGTCTGGTTTATTTCACTTATGAGTATATGTTCAAGTGGCATCCACTTCGATATAAATGCTTCAAGTTTATCATTCTTTATAGCTGAGTAATACTCCATTGTATAGAAATACCACATCTTTTTTTGGTAAACAATCACACTGTACTTTTTTTATTAAACAGTAACTTTTTTTCCTGTGTAAACTACATAAAAATCAGTGAGTTAATAGAGAAGATGAACAAGGTGAAGAATTTTTGGAAGTGTCAGATTATAGTACTTGATGCAAAGATAACTGTACCATAAAAATTTACATGCTACAGTACATTACTTTATGGTCTTCTTAAGGCTATACAATTACCTCTAAATACTGCTTTAGCTGCATCTAATACATTTTAATTTACAGTACTTGTTATTCAGATATAAGTTTTTTAGATTTTATTTTTTTGACCCATAGATAAGTGGCTTTAAATTTCTAACTGTGTGTTCTAAAATAAACTTTTAAAAATTGGCTCTAATTAAAATGTACTTTTTTTTTTTTTTTTGAGACAAGGCCATGCTGTGTTGTATAGGCTGATCTCAGACTTCTGGGCTCAAGTGATCCTCCTACCCCAGCCTCCCCATTGCTGGGACTACAGGTGGATAGCACTGCGCCCTGCTACATTTTCACCAGAGGATATTGCCTATAAGATAGCAGTTTTCTGAAAATTTATTCAGACTTGCATATAGCCTGGCACCTAGTCAAATTTATTACAAATCATTGATGATGATTTACCTATTAATCTATCAATTAGTAAGAAATTTATGAACATCTTACAATTTGATGTGGGCTTGTCAGTGTTGCCTTTCAGGTTTTATTATTTGCTTTGAAATTTTGAGGCTATTTTCAAGGAGTTTTGCCTTAAAGTCTATTTTTCTTAATGTCAGGATAGCACCACTGGCTATCCTATACCAGCACAGTTTTACATTTGCTTCTTACGGAGTGTGAAGGAATTCACTGGGATCTAACCAGCAGTTATATCAAGTTCTTAACTTGTGTTTTCTGGGCCACATGAGATCATGTGACTTCATACCATACAGAGGCTTTACGGTCTTTGGGTTTCTACCTTTCACAAGCGCTTCTTACTTTTCCTGCTCCATTCCCTTCAGAACCTAGAGCAGACAGCAGACTTTATAGCTTCTCCAGACTGGCATGAGGAGTGTTTCATGACTCTTATTAAATTTAGTACTTTGAAGAACCACATTTAAAAGGATAACTAAGCCGGGCGTGGTGGCGCATGCCTGTAATCCCAGCACTTGGAAGGCTGAGGCAGGAGGATTGTTATGAGTTCGAGACCAGCCTGAGCTACAAAGTGAGCTCGAGGCCAGCCTGAACTGCACAGTGAGACCCTGTCTCAAAAAGACAAAAAAAAAAAAAAAAAAAAAAAAAAGGATAACTATATGTACCTGACTTTTATAGGATAAGAAAAGGACAAAGTAGGACCAGTGAGATAGCTCAGCAGACTAAGCGCCAGCTTAGGCAAGCCTAGGGACCAGTGTTCGATCCTTCATACCACATGCTATGCTGGCCCGACCCCCGGGTGCGCTGAGCTGATGATCAAGTCCAGGTGTGATAGTGCACACCTGTAATCCCAGTGCTGAGGAGGCTGAAAACAGGAGGATCACTAAAGTCTGAACTTTGGGTAGTGAGACCCTATACAAGAAGGAAGGAAGGAAGGAAGGAAGGAAGGAAGGAAGGAAGGAAGGAAGGAAGGAAGGAAGGGGAGGGAAGGAAGGGGAGAGAGAGAGAGAGAAAAAGAGAGAGAGAGAGAGAGAGACCAAGAGATGGGATAGGGGACATAAAACCAATTAAGAAGTGTTATACATGTATACCAGCTCCCCACAGCAAATGTGATCATTTATGTACTACAAATGTGCAAATAAAAATTAAGAAATGTTTGAAAAATTTAATAGAAAAAGAAAATAATTTTTTTTTTCTCCCGTTTGACATCTCTGCAGCAAACTAACCTCTTACCATGACTGCTGTACAGAGCTGGCCAGCTATTCCAGATGTTACGCCTTGTTTTTGAATCTGATAAACAAATACCAGAAGAAGCAGGTCAGTTCTTTAATCTCCAGTGTCTTCAGTGCCCTTGCACTGGCAGATTTGTGGAACCCAACTTTGTTTCAGTGTGTAAGTTCCTGCCCTGGGAGGCAGTAAGTTGCCAGGAAGGGTTGAGAAGGGGGTAATTTGAGGCAGCAAGTATCTTTGGAAGACTCTAGATTTAGGGAGAGAATGGGTAGGCTGCAGGAATATTGTTCCTCCTGGGGATCTGTAGGCCTTGTGCATGACAGTCATCTTGGGCCAGGAGTGGCTTCCCTGTTTATCTGAGAAGGCACCTCAGAGGGCTCTGGCCTATTGCTGTGGACTTGTGATACAAACCAAAGTTTGGGACACCCGTCTAATGAACATACCTTGAAGGTTCTCTTAGTCCTTAAGGTCTTTAGTTCTCTGACCCTGTTGTATTTAAAAGATGAAATTTTTAGGTAAACTATTTAAGTAAAATAATGTAAGTCAATGGAAAAGTATATATAGTCCTGTTAAGAACTCACAAATAGCTCAGCAGATCAAAGTGCCTGCAGGCAGGTGTGGGGGCAGGAGTTCTGATCCCCAGGCCTGCCACACCTGGCCCCACCCCTGGAGCACACTGAGGGGGCAATTGACACTGGGCGTGGCTGTGTGTGCCTGTAACCCCAGCTCCTGGGGGGCTGGAAACAGGCAGATCACTGTGAGTCTGATCTAGTGGTGAGACCCTGAACACTCTTCCCTAACATACAAAGAAACCCCTCACAAATGACTTCCTTTTAGTGAATTTATAACACTTAGTTAAAATATTTTTATTATTTTTTGAATACCCATTAAATGTAGTCTACATTTATTCACTTTTATAAATGATTAAAGTGAGACATATCACACATGAATCAATATATGGTAAATTCCCCAAATCACAAAAGTTTTCTTAGTTTAAGAGCAAAACTTTAAGGCATATGCTAAGAATGTATTCATCTAAAACTTTGTTTATATCACTCATGGCCACCTCAAAATATCAACTCTTTGTCACCCAATGCCACTCAGTTTATTTTTATCAAAACAAGTATTTCTGAGAATGTGTCACTTTATGTCAAGTATTATTTTAGTTCCATAGAGGACAGAAATTTCTGGGCAAATTTCTTGTATTACATTACTACTACGTTTCTTTTTTGAGACGGGGTCTCACTGAATAGTCCAGGTGGCCTTAAATTCACCATGTATCCCTGGCTGACCTGAATCTCGCAGTGACCCTCCTGCCTCGGCCTCCTGAGTACCTCCTTGGATTATAGGCATACGCCACTGTGCTTAGCTCCATCACTATATTTTAAAGATGATAAACCTTGTTTAAATTGTTTATAAATTTTATTTATTTACTTTTAAAAACTGATTTTTTAGTGATGCAACTGAGTATTTTTATTCTAGATATTTGGATTGCAAACACCTTCACCTAATATTTTGTGTTTTCTATAAATTATATACTTTGAAAGATTTTAGGATGCAAGAATTATACATATCAAGGAATGAATGAATTTAATTAATCTACCTTAAAGTGTTTATAATGTGCTGCTCACTTAAGTGTTTATTAAATGTTTATTAATTAAGATTTTGCTACATATATCATCAGATATAGTCTCAGACAAATGATTTTAATTGCTGAAAATCTTGCCCACTGTACTACACTGTCTTTTGCTCCTGCTGAAAATCTTACCTATTTGTATTCCTGATTTTCCTTTTTATGGAAAAATATTAAATGATAAAAATGTAATATGGACTTAAGTCTTTCATTTGTTCTGCTCAATTAAAAGTTATATCTTTTATTTATGCTTGCTTCAGCAGCACATGTACTTGTATATCTTATAATTTAATCTCAAAAATGTTAATTATTATTTTACAGCTTTTTTATGTATTTAGTATGGGTCTAAAGGGTCTTACTACACAGATTAGACTCATAGTGATTCTCCTGTTTTCAGCCTCCCAAGCGCTGGGATTACAGGTGCGCGCCACCATGCTGGATCTCATTTGCCGTATCAGCACACCCAGGGGGTGGGGCTGGCAAGGTCCCTGCACCTGCCAAAGCAGGCACTTTAGCCCCCTGAGCTATCTGGGCAGCGTTGTTATTTTAATTTACCACGCTTATCCTTTTTGCCTTGGTGGGTGTTGTTGTTTGATGATTTGGTTGGTTGTTTAGGTTTCTTAAGACAAGGTCTCATTCTGAGGTCAGAATGGGCTCAAACTTGCCACCCTCCTGCCTCAGCCTCCCAGAAGCTGGGATTACAAGTGTGCACTATCACATCCAGCCTGCCTTGGTGGTTTGGTCTTGGATGACTTAGATGCCTTTAACTGGAAAAGACTTCTTTGTCTTGCACCAGAATTTTCCAGTGAATGTGAAAGACAACACTGCTGCTTAGTAGTTTGATTTCAAGTTCTATCCTAACCTATACTTCTTATGAAAGGAACAAGCTTCACTGAGTGCTGACAGCCCTGTTATTTTATGGCCATGCTAGTAGGTGGTGTTTTGTTTCTGACTGGAGCTTAGCTGAAGGGCATCTTTAG
The DNA here is from genome assembly GCA_004027165.1 of Ctenomys sociabilis. Classification (NCBI taxonomy): domain Eukaryota; kingdom Metazoa; phylum Chordata; class Mammalia; order Rodentia; family Ctenomyidae; genus Ctenomys; species Ctenomys sociabilis. The sequence continues at coordinate 11,184 of PVKA01043465.1, read as the reverse complement.
TAGAAAAAAAATGTTTGCAGTCTTGCCAGCATGAGAGATTTGAGATGTGGGCATGGTTCAGGGTGTGCTTTTTCTCAGGCAAGGGACTGCATGTCCTAACATTTCATTGGCACAATTTGTTTTTGTTGTTGTTGTTATTGTTATTGTGATGTGGGGGATCAAACCCAGGGCCCTAGATGTGCTGGGTCAGCATTCTCTCCCAGAGCTGCGTCCCCAGCCTGATTGGCACAAAAGTGTACCACACTTCTCGCTAAACTGGTTTTTTACTTTAGACCAACAGTTATCTATAAAGCAAAATTAGTATTTAAAAGCTGTGTCTCTGTTGATTGATACTATAATTTTGTATGCCTATTAAAATTATTTTAATTTCCAAGAATAATGACAAGCATCTTATACGCTGAACTGCATGTTTATCACCAAATTTATTTTAATCATCATGATGGAAGTCATATTCAAATCTGTTGCCTATTGCATATTTCCAAGGCCATTATTTTAAGCATCAGTTACTGCTGCAGAGACATTATCTGTCCTGCACTGGGAGCCTGGGTCTCCTGAGGGGTCCTTTAAACATCTGTCTTCCTTCTATGGGTTTTTCTCTGCCTCCTCTTTTTATTGGCTACTTTCCTCTTCCTTTGCTAATCTTCACTTACAATTATTTGCAGCTAAGAGAAGACCTTTGTAGCCAAGAAAGAGTAATTTCAAAAACTCTAAGATAACAGTTCTTATGAAGAAGGGCTTAAGGGACTCTGATAAATTTTCTCTGGTGACAGCCTGTCTTTAAAAGGCAATTCATATTTCAAGGTGTAGCTGTCTGGTCCCTTTCTCTGTGGAGCCTCCTAAGACCAGTCAATTCATCCCTCATCAGTGCGTGACTCTGAAGATTCTAACATAGCCAACACATCTAGCTAGTAGACGCAGAGCCAAGAATCCTACCCATGTGTCTGTGACCTTAGCCACTACTACTAAGACAAACATCTAAAATACAGCAATGAGAAGGGTGCTGGGGGCATGTCCTGACAATGTCATACTGTGGCTTCGCTTCATGCCCTGCCCACAGCTTTCATCTCTAGAATGTATCAGTGTTCGAATTGCTATTTACTGTTTGATTAGAACCCACACGTCACGCAGTTACACATGTCTTTGTAGAGTTCCTTCTGGTAGACAGGATCACCTCAAAAGTTATGGTCATAACACCTTGTAGGCTACTAGCCAGGCATACATCTAACCTAAAAGTCTTACTCTAAGGCTTTTTAAATTCTGGGAATTCCTAACTCTTCAATTATTCTTGGAACCAACTTTGTCATCAGGTTGGCTCTCTCATTAATCAGACAAAAATACTTTTTAAATGTGTTGACTTTGTCTTTATGTGAGAGTCATATTCTTAACTTTTAAAAATTAGACCAGGCTAGCTGGGCGTGGTGGCACACACCTATGTTCCCAGCACTTAGGAGCTGGAGGGAAGAGGGGAGATCTTCAGTTCAAGGCCAGCCTGGACTATTAGCAAGACCTTGTCCCAGCAAGTCCAAGAAGGGTTGTACTTTGTACCTTGCTTTGCTTATATTAAAGACTGAAATGTTATAGCTTTGAGCCCCCCCCACTTTGATTTTTTTTTCTAGCAAGAAAAATATCTAATTTATAGCCTCAAAATCAAAATATTTTGGAAGAACAGGGAACAGCTCATGCTAAAAGGAAATAATTGTGTGTCCTAACTACTTCCTAAAATCGTTAACCAAATAAGTCTTTGAAAAATATTTCCTTTGTAGTTTTCCATATGGCATCATTCATGCAGCTGCTGCCCCCATCACGGAGAGATCCTGAGGGACACAGATTTTGTCTCGATAAACTTGGGATAGTGTTTGACTCAGCAGATGCACAACAAGTGTGGAAGGAGTGGATTTTGAGCACATGAGATGCTACGGAATCTGTAAAGTGTTAAGAGTTTTTCTAATACTCAAGTACTTCGTCCTTAGATACTTTCTTTCTTCTTCCTAGTTTCAAGGAGGAAATAATAAGAAATTTTCCATAGTTTTCATATTGGTGAGCTGCCACAAACCACAGCATTACAGAAATGATAGACTTTAAATTAGTGCAGACTAGCACAGCAACTTAGGTTTATGTTTCCCTTGGCTCAGGTGGCCTTCTGAATATGATTTGTTTTTCTTTGTTTCCTACAAAATTGTTTCCAGAAATCTCGCACCATGTTCTGATGCCTGTTTATCAATCTATGGTGGTTAAAGTTTGCTATATCTGAGATTTGCTTAGATGTCAAAGTTTAGAACTGATCTTTGAAATGTCACTCGGTATTCCAGTAATCTAAAATGACTGCTTCCTCTATTTTTGTTTCAGCTCTAGGAAATGCTTCTGCGAGACTTAACTTGGGTTGTGGAAATACACTTAGGAAGCTTTGTAGTCTGCTGGTGTACACAACTCTTACCAACGGATCACACAATCAGAAAAGGCCTGCATACCTTATCTTTGTTCTAAGAAGTTAGGGCATCCCTATTTTAAAAACTGGAGGCAAAGCTGGCAGGGTAATACACACCTGTAATCCCAGCACTCAGAAGGATCATCTCAAGTTCAAGGCCAGCCTCATTTCCTAGTGAGGGTCACGGCCAACCTGAACTACACAAGGCCTTCTCTCAAAAACCAAACAAGCAAAGAACAAAAACAGAAAACCTAAGGGCAAAATTTATAATCAGCATATACTGTATTTCATTTTTCTAAGAGGTGTGTGTTGTGCATGTCTGTGTTTCAAAGAAGTTACTTAATTTTCTAGCAACCTGCATTTTAAACAAAAAATCTAGCTGCTTATAGGCTTTGATTAAAACTGTGGCTTGGGAAAGCAATTTTAAACTTCACTCTTTCCATTTACATGTGCAGTAAATTAAAAATCACATAATTGAGCAAGGAAAGTCTTTATACATAGTAGAAATGGATACCTAAATATATTATGATTGTGAAAATTCGGCAAAGTGTACACTTGTACTCCTTCCTATGTGTGCTAAATCCAAAAGCTACACAACAGTGAGAAACATCAACAAGGTAAATCCAAGTACAAATGAAGACATTCCCTGAGTTCCCATGTTTGACGGCCCATCAGAGTCACCAGCCTTTTAGTCCTCTTCTTGTCACTGTTCTGCACCTGACTGCACCCCTGGACTTTGTGTTCTTCATGACATGCTACCCAGGTACGTGACACTCTACCCAGGCATGTGTCACTGTCTACTGCTTCAGCATCTTGCACAGAGCACAGTCAGTCCCCAGTTGGTGCAGAAACGTCAAACGCTGGTTGTCAGGGGCTCATTTTTAAATTATATCATTTTCATGACTGTGTTTTTAAAGAACATATGTAAAGGAATCTCAAACAAAAAAGTTAAATGAAAAAAAAAATCCTTTAATTGATAAAATGTTACACACACTTCTGAAAGTGATCTTATCAGGTAGGCAGTGGGGAGCAGCACGGGAAACTGTGGCCAGTGGCTTCCACAGCCCAGTGAGGGGGAAATCCTGATGTGAACAGGCTGCTGTTGTTTTCCACTAAAGGAGAGAGAGAGAGAGAACCAGGCAGAGAGAGAGAGAGAGAGAGAGAAAGAGAGAGAGAGAGAGAGAGAGAGGGAGAGGGTGGGAAAGAGGGAGAGAGGGAGGGAGGGGTGAGGAGAGAGAGACAGGGAGGGGGAGAGAGACAGACAGACAGGGAAGGAGGGAGGGAGAGGGAGAGATAGGTAGGGAGGGGGAGAGAGAGAAAATGAGAGACAGAGAAAGAGGGAGAGAAGGAGAGGGAGAGAAAGGGACAGAGGGAGGAAGAGAGGGAGACAGAAAGAGACAGAGACAGGGAGGGAAGAAAGGAGAGAGAACAGAAACACCAAAATAAAAATATTTCCCATTGTTTTTATGTTTTTACCTCTGGTCAAGATGGAGTGTACCTCAACACATAGAACAGTCTTTGTAGTAGACTTTGTCTGCCTGTCTTAAACGTCTTGGTAATGAATGAGCAAGTGGATGGGGTTCACTTTTTTTGTGCACATCAATGTAAGAAATATTTACTAGGAACATGGATTTATATACATATTTTAATGCAAAATTATAAAAGACTGTGAATATCAAAGTGGTGAAATTTCTTCTTCTTATTTTTTTTTTTTTTTTTTGACTTAAATCCATGGCTCCCAAATTTGGCTGTGAGACTTTTCCAGGAAGCTTTAACAATGCTGGTTCTCAGGCCCCACCCTGGAAAGTTCTGATTTGGGTCTATCTGGGGCAGGGCCCAAGAATCTGCTTTTAAAAGACTCTTCAAGGGATTCAAATGAGTGACAAGTAGGGAATCTGTGGTATAAATTATTAAGGGGGCTCATTGAAACATTTTTCTCCTGTATGAGAGCAGTAGGTTTCCTCATAAGATTTTAAAGTGACACATCAAATCAGCCACACAGAGTCAGTTTTTCACTCCCTCTCTAGGCTTGTGGCTGACAGCAAATCTCCCTGACCAAGTAGGAATCAAATTGGTAGGACTCCTCAGTGTTGACATGCATTCCAAAAAAATGATGATAACTGCTTGCCTTGTGTCTGTTGTGCCAGCATGTGAGGGACATTTTCTTTAGCTAGAGAAAGCAGGATGGTAGGTTAGACTCTTCCCTAAATTTTTTCTTCCAGATTTGTGTCAAAAGAAGTTGCTCTGAGCAAACCTAGTCTGACAAGACATATCCTCATGGTAATGAGGCTTCAGGGTGGCCCATTGAGGAAGGGTGACCACAGAGCCCCTTGACCTCTGGTCTGCCTGTCCTGGGGAGGATGTCAGTCAGAGTGAGCTAGATAAGCCATGTGTTGTTGACTCCTTTGTTAGCAAAGAACCTTTTTAGGTTATTGCAATAATCACTGTGTATTCCTGCAGATGTCCTGCTTTGAGTATGTTCAGTAAATAATCATATCTAAAGGTTGTAAGTTGTCTACGGCCATACCACCCTGAACGCGCCCGATCTCGTCTAAAGGTTGTAAGTTAATGAAGATCAGTTTGAGAGCAGTGAGTTAGTTTGTTCGTAGTTAGAATCGCAGCAGCCTTCCTTGAGCCCAGCCCTTAGGCAGGTGGGCCCTGGTGTGCATGTGAAGGTTGTGGTCCAGAGCCAGGAGTTTCTGGGTCAGGAATAGTTTCAAAAAGAAGGCATCTGCTCCTCTCAGCTCCCACGATGGACTTCTGCAGGAAGAACAAAGGAAACTTCTCTGGCTTCTACCGACACAGTTCATTTGTTCAAAAGCCCATGACAGAACTAATCCCGCGTGCACAAAAACTGAGATAGAAACGGCATCTCAATGGCCTGAACTGATTTGAAAGCTGAACTTTAGGTAAAAACACTGACCCAAATTCAATTAAATGAGAAATCCCGTTTAAGAAATATGCACATACTGTCTGTTCTGTGGTGTAAACTACATTTGGTACAAACCAAATGTGCAGACAGATGGGCTTAATACCAAAGGAGCCAGCGGGGTTGCTATCAGCTTTGGGAAGCAGAGCCTCCTTTCGGAGGCACCTCTGACGTCAGTGCTGCCACATTTAGCAGCTAAGCAAAATATGTGTGGGTTTGTTTTTTAGAAGAACATGAAGGGAATTTCCCCATTTCTTCTGTAAATATCTACTGGGCAAGAGACCTGGTTAATGTACCTCAAATACTATATATATAGTATTTTGCAAAGGTCCATGCGGCCCCAACAGAACAACCTTTATCTGCATTTCCTACCCCCTGTGTCCACTGATCCACTCTCTCTTTAACCCTCTCCACTTCTAGATATGTTTTTCTTTAAATGGAACTCCCAGGTGCAGGACGGTTGCCAATGCTGTCTGAGAATCTTCAAACTCGCCCTGACTTGTGCTGTTTTTAAAGTCACGCCTCTCTCATTCCACTAAGCTTCTTCCAGGGCAAGTGGTTGTCTGTGGCCCTGCACACAGTGAACCCTGATGTGGAGTGCGTAGGCATTGCAGTGTGGGCAGGGAGACTGCACATGCCGGCTGGTGCAGGCTGAATGCACACCTTCCTCATTGGTGGTTTCGGTGTTCTGTTTTGTTTTGTTTTTCCCTTAGCTCCTCGTCACTAATGCAGCTGCTGCCATCCAGGAGCAGCAAGATAATACGTGACCTCTCTTTCCCCTCCATCCTCTTGGAGGCCACCGAGGATTGGTTAGCAAGGCGCCTCCGCCCCCTCCCCTGGTGCCTCTATATGGGGAGCTGGCTCCTGGCCCCCGCCTTCTGGCAGAGTGCGCCCAGGCCCGCCCGCAGCACAGTCCCAGTGGGCGCCCGGAACATTTGGCTGAGCCCTCTCCTCCTTTCTCCAGCCTTGGCTTTGGTCCTCACCCCTGGCCAGCGCACAGTGCAGTAAGCCCCACGCTGCTTCGTTCTTTCCAGATCTCACCTCTTTGCCCTGTGGATTTCACTCTTCCCTGCATTCAGCGCAAAACCTGAAGGCCTGATTGTGTCTGCTGGCTTGAAAAGAAGTCAAACAGAAACTGAAATTCTAGAGTTACCGTGATATTTTGAGTGATAGCCACGTTCAGGGGCAGACAGAATGATCGCTGGTAGAATGGAGGACTTGGTGGAAGAATCTCATATCATTTCTTCTGGTTTTAAAATGACTTTCTATTACGATTCTTGGCTTTGCGCCTTCAGTATCTCATTCTCCTGTTGTGTATATGAAACACTGGAGCAGACTGTTGACACACCTTCTGTGCCTCTGGAATTATTCACAGTTTTACAGTAGTGTGTATTATCCTGGTTTGGTAAAATTTTGTCTTCAGACACCCATATAACCCAAGATATGTTCAGAAAATTGAATGTATGAGGCTAAGCGCAAAGCCCAATTCAGTCTCAGGTGTGAAAAATGTCTGGCCAGCTCTGAAAACAAGGTGTTTTAATTAATTTAATTTTCTGGTTAAGAGAGTTCAGATTTTAGGCCCTTTTACTTTTAGTTTCTGTTTCCTCTTGAGAACCTCTACAGCGTTTTACTCTGCTTAGTAAAAGTAGTCCTCTCCTGAGTGAGTGGAGTCCGTTGGACATAGCTTCCTGTTGCTGTGACACCCTCATGCCAGCCCTTCACCAGGTCACCGATAGGCACAGGAACTATTCCACAGGGGGTAGGGGGCGGGAGGAGTGAGCTGCCTTTGCAGGCTGTGCGTGAGGAGCCATGCGAGGCGGTGCAGAGGTGGTCTTCCTGGGCTGGGTGGTGCATTCAGGGCTGGCTCTGGCCTTGATTTCATAGGCTAGGGATGTTTTTGAGCAGAGGAATGTTATCAGAACTGTGCTTCACGAAGTGAGGATCGTGCTATCCACAGAGGGAGGAGCCTGTTCAGAGTCCCTGGCAACCATCCGCAGGAAGGAGCTCTGGTGTGGGCACGAGGAGCCGGCAGCTGGGAGAATTTTGAAATGACAGGATAGGGGGCTCTGTGAGTGGTTGGTGAGGGGAGAGAAATAGAAGCAAAGAGGCCTGTGGGACTAGGGGCTTGGAAGAGGAAGAATTTAACTGAAGGAAATTTTGGAATTCAGTCATCTGTTTTTACAAAAATGACTGTTTAAGTTGTGTTCTCTCTCTCTCTCTCTCTCTTTCTCTCTCTCTCTCTCTCTCTCTCTCTCTCTCTCTCTCTCTTGCGTGGGGATTAAACTCAGGGCCTCACACATGCTAAGCAAGTGCTCTCCCATACTTTTTTTTTTTTCTTTTGAAATGAGAGTCTGCTAAGATTGTTCTGGCTGGCCTCAAACCTTTAGCCTCCCATGTAACTGGGATTACAAGCATGCACCACCACACGGGCCAGAGTCCTGCCTCTACTTTTCCTCAGTATTTGAGTTGGAGTCTCTTGAAGCCTCAGTGTCCCCCTCTCAGAGTAGGGCTGAGGCCTTTGCTGTTGGCCTCAGGCCAGTCTCTCCCCTGGGAAAAGTGACACCCAACTGGGCAGCTGGAGCTGCTGCAGTGGATGGACCCTGACAAACTGCTGTATTCCTGCTCATGTTTTGTTCCTGTTAAAGCAGTTTTAAACATTTACAGACGTGTGGGGTCTGGTTTGCTTGAGTAATGCGTTTGTTCATTAGGGCACAACATATGCTGAAGTAAGGAAGATGGCTGCAACTGGCTGTAACCAGAATGCTTGGTTGAGGTCAGGCCCTTTGCATTTCCCGTTTGAACTCTAGTTGGCAATTGCTATTGCTAGGCTGGTTCTGTTTTAAGCAAAATTAGTCAGTATGAACTGGTCATACAAGACTATCTGCTTTAGAAAAAAACCTTCTCTCTCCTAATTTATCTTTATTTTGCTATTTCAAAACCACATAGTTGTGGTATGAATATCCGACTTTGAATTGAATTTAATAAAAATGTTATAAAAGTGGGGTATCAATTTGTGGATGGTTCTTGGGTATTGTCTAAGAATAAAAGGAATGGAGAACTATGTATTGATGGAATTGTTTTCTACTGTGGAGTTGGGTTTGCTTTCTGCAGGTCTTCATAGGACAAGTAACTGAGTGATACTCTATAGATTTACAGGGAATTGGGCCCTGGTGCTGTAGAAGCAACTTGGGGAGTAGGAAGGGGAGCAGAGGGCCCCCTGTGGTGGGGTGAGGAGCCTCCTGCCTCAGGATCCCAGGTGAGCCCCTACAAACCCTGGCACGGAGCAAGGGAGCACCAGCTCTGTCAACTGCCTGTGAGGCTGCTTCTGCACTGGCCTAGCTCACGCTCCCTGGATCCACAGAGGACAAAGCGAAGGCAAGTGAAAAGCGAAGGTGCCCCAGCCAAGCCCAAAAAGTGGAGCAAGCCGGCAAGCAGAGCAGTCCCTGAAGCCGGGTGCTGCGAGCGCGCAATCTGCCGTTGAGCTTGTTGCTCTCGTGCAGTTGGCACTGCCGCTGCCAGGAAACACCCCCTCATTTTTCCATCTGAAAGCAGGCGAAGAGATAGAGTGTCAGTGTTAGTGCTGCCTGATCCACGGCCTGGACTTTCTTCTTCCCTATGAAAAGCTTAATGAACCCTGCCATTGTAAGAGCCACAGAGATGTGTCAGGGAATTTTAAGAGCAGAAAGAGCCTGGGGGAATTTCTAGAAAAAGAAAAGCAACATTTATTTTCTTTTCTTAGTTCCCAGGTTAGCCCACAGGTGATGGTGGGGTAGAGGTCATCTGAATTTTGAAAAATGATGATCACTTAGAAAACCTGCTTTGCCCTCTAGGCCAGGGCCTGGTCCAAAGGCTCCTAGAAGCCCACTGTGATACCCAAAGGTGGTACAATTGGGCTGTGAAAAAAAGCACAGGCTGGTGAGGTGAAGGAGGGAGGCATAAAAGACAGAAAAGCCAACAGCCAAGCATCCTCCTGAACATGGTAAATGGATCAGTCTCATTAATGATTTTGCAAACGGGGTCAACTATTAAATTCCTTAGGCATTAAAGTCAAGACTTTCCTGCCTTTTTAAAAAATTATATTTAATACAGGGTCTCCCTACACGGATCAGACTTGTAGTGATCCTCCAGTTTTCAGCCTCCCATTGAAGCACTGGCATTACAGGTGTGTGCCACCATGCCCAGTTTCAGTGGCCAGCTCAGTGTGCCCTGAAGGTGGGGCCAGCACAGCATTCTGTGGGGATCAAACCCCAGCCCCCTGCCTTTGCCTAAGCAGACACTTTAATCTGCTGAGCTATGTGGTCAGCCCTTTCCTGTCTTGTTTAATGTGCTTTTGTGCAAATGGGAGAAGAACAAATCCTGGGAAAACAGTGAATTCCAGACATTATTATCTAACACTGTCAAGTCAGTGATAGAGATAGTGTCCCGAATATAAAAGTCAGGGCTAGTTTTTTTCCGATGACAAAAATGAAGTTATTTTTAATGAATTGTTGTGCATAGAGCCTTAGGGCCTGTGCACATCATAAATTGTGTGTGCCAGTTGCCGTTAGGATTTTCCAAAGTGTACTCGAGCAGTGTCTAATGAGAAAACATTAAAAAAGCCACAAAAATTTTACTCATAGTCCTCAACTTAGAAAATAAAATCCAGAATTTTTGCACCAAGGTTCTTAATTCCTGAGAACCTGTCCTGGGTAGAGAACTGACTTCCTGCCTTTGGGTTGGGTCTGGCTGAGGTGTGTAAGACGCCACCACCTCAGTGTCCTCCCTCTGGAGTCCAGGGAGTCCCAGCCTCTGCCCCTGGGAATTACTTGAAGTAACCATTGGTTTTATGTGAAGTGACATTTAAGTCATACAGTCATACTGTGTGATTTAGCTTTAGCCTTAAAGCTCCAGCTTCTGGGAGGGGAGGGGAACAGTCAGGGGATCAGAAAATGACAAGGCGACACCAGGCTTCATGGAGGAAATTGTCCCCTTTGAAAGACTTCTCCCTACCAACACACTTTCTTCCTCCCCTGTGTCTTCAGGGTCAGATTCAAGGTGTTTTTTGTTTGTTTGTTTGTTTTGAGAACTAAATTAAACAGGTTTTATTCCGTTTTAGGATGAGGAAAACAAATGATATAAAATAAGTCATAAGAAATATTCTCATGCTATCCTCTCAAGCCACTTTCAATGTTTTACAAGTGCTCACACTGCAAATATGGAGTTTTAATATTCTTACAACTTCTGCTGCAGTCATGCAACATTAACATACAAAATTTTCCTGTACCAATTTTAAAGTTGAATTATTGAATTACGTACCAATTCTTATGATGTTATTCACATATATTTTATTTATACACTTTTAACGAGGTCATTGACAGTACACATTATTTTCCTTAACTTTATTTGTACATTAATTCAGTGTCTGTCAAGTTTCTTTGTGGTAACTGCTGCCGGCCCCACAGGGCTCACCAAACATCCTCTTTTCTTGCCCTCTTTGAGACTGTTGACCGCTCCACAGTTCTGCACTCTTAGCTAACATTTCATTGCTAATATGTGAAAAGTGTTCGGAGCGGCGCTGAATTATTACTCAGTACAACTTGTGCTTTGCTTGCTTTATCTCATTCAGTCTCACAATGTGATACTTCCTCCATTTTGTACGTGAGTCAGTAATGACCCGAAGAGGTTAAATCCCCTTATGAACCCAGACTGCCCGGCTCTCGAGCTGGAATTCATAATCCCCTCCACTGGGTAGCCCTTGCTTAGCCCTTTCAGTCTCTGCTGTTTCCCCACAGAGATTAGTTAGCCTGGTTTTCTCAGTCAGTGAGCACGGTAACATGTTGTCTGTGTGAGT
>PVKA01043464.1:0-16743 GCA_004027165.1 Ctenomys sociabilis | reverse complement strand
TCTCTCTCTCTCTCTGTCTCTCTTTCTTTCTTTCTTTCTTTCTTTCTTTCTTTCTTTCTTTCTTTCTTTCTTTCTTTCTTTCTTTCTTTCTTTCTTTCTTTCTTTCTTTCTTTCTTATTTTTAGGAAAGGTTGTCCAGGGTCTCACTACTAGATTGGACTCTGAGTGATCCACCTGTTTACAGCTGGGATTAGAGGCATGCACCACCTTGCCCAGTCTCAGTTGTGGTCTCAGAGTGCTCCAGGGGCAGGGCCGGCTGAACAGGCCCGAATCGAACCCCTAGCCCATGCCCCTGCTTGCAGGTACCACCTCTCCATTTTCTGATACTAGACTGGCAGCAATTGTTAAAAATTTCTAACTATGATTCCTTTCGAGTATGTACTAATTAAATGGAAAAAGGAACAACAGGTTGTGAACAACCTTTTCTCAGCCAGATCATAAAGGAGTCTTCAGCCTGACTTAGCAAGACAGGCTTCTTACTTGGTGTAGTCTGGCTCCCTCTTGGCGCCCTCTCGATGTATCTTCACCTTCTGCTTTGGACTCTTCCCCTTTCTCTTAGAAGATCTGAATCCTTCATATCCCACATATAGTCTCCTTAGAAAGCACCGTCTTTAAAGACAACTATTTGCTGTATTGTCAGCCAAAAGTTATTCTTGTATTCAAAGGAAATTGCCAGAAGCTATTTCTATGTGCAGCTTCAATTTCTCTTGAAGAAATACCTTGGCCACTGGCAGGAAATGCCCATTGTACTGTGACCCAGTGGCTTTGAGTGATGGTCCCTCTGCCCTTTTGGGGTATTTGCACTGTTGTCTCCTCCATAGAGGGAACATGCAGGCTAGCATCCACCCAACAGGTCAATGCCATTTCGGTAAATTCACACTGCTGTTTGAGCCTGCGTGGCCCTGAGGCAAGTGATGCCCTGTGGAGGTCAGAAGATTTGGTTTCTTGGCTTGTGGCTTCTGCTCTGTGATCTGCTTAATCCCCATCGAGAGGCCTCTAGGGCTGGGAGGTGACCAGGGACCAGACACAAGGCCTCACCTCTCATTGGCTGGGACCTAGTCCTGTGGAGCCAGAGTGTGAATGGAAAAAAAATGGGTTCCATGCTCCTGAAAGAACTTCATCCTTGGAAAGGCACAAACACCTGTGGGAGAATTTATGGGGGCCCATGATTCCTGAAGGTATTTGCTTGGGCCTCAGCAGTCTTTCCCATGGCCATCTTGCAGAAGACTCTGCTTGCAGCCCTTTTTCTACTTCTCTGCCTCTCTCATCCTCTGTGCCTGGGCATCATTCACTGTCTCTGTTCCTTAGCCCCTGTCTCTCCCTATTTCTTTCTTTTTTTTCTTTCTTTCCTTCTTTCTTTCTGTCTGCTTCTTGGCCACTACAAGGTAAACAGCTGTGCCCTCCACAATGTTCTCACTCTCCTTAAGTATGAAATGGTAGAACGCATTTCCCATGGACTACAACCTGTGAACCTGTGAGCTGAAAGAAATCTTTTCTCTTTTAAATCATTTTTACCTGATGTTTTGTCACAACAGAAAAGTGCCTATCACAGTAGCTGTGCTTCTGAACTATGTCTATGCAGTGTGCTACCATGTCAGCCCAGGGTTAGGAAGTAGCAGTCAGATGTTGGTCTACCAAACATTATCATGGATCTTATGGCTTGGTTGGCATTGGTTCACCTTTTCTCTACTGCATAGCCCAGGTCCTAGACAAGAGTCTTGCAGATGCTGCACTTTTTGCTGTTTCTTCTAGGATGACTTCTTCTTTGGCTCATTCTTGCTTTTCAGAGAAACCTCCACATTCCAGGCAATGGTAGTGAGTTTTGCTGAACACACCATGTGTGAACTCCTCAAATCCATTTCCTGGTAACAGTGGACTTCTGCTAAACTTGTGCTGCTCTCTCAGTAGGAGTAATGGGTTCTTGCTGCTGGGTGACTGGGTGATCCTTTGCAATTGTAGGCATATGACACCTTCCAGTCAGGCCCCTGATTTCTATTTGAGCCTGATTCAGGCTGGTGTTGTGACTACAATGGCTTTTCCCTAGAGCTCATTGACAGGTTTGGGTTCATGTTTCATAACTTGACTCTTGTCTTTAAGTGGGCCTTTCCTTGTGAGATAGTGGCACGTTGGATGTCAAAGTATCAATGCTTGCTCTAAGTGTCTGTAACAGAAGTTCTTTGTTCCTTAAGGACCAAAAATACCACAAGTCACTGCAAATCTAGGTCACATAAGCAGCTGTGACTGTGCCAAAGCTCTAATGCCAACACTTACAGCTGTGGCCTGGGATCATTTGCCTCTGGGTATCAATATGTGAGAAAGCAGCAAAAGTGTGTTCTCCCTTCCTTCCACCATCTTAGTGGAAGTGTATCACTGTCTAAAACCTGAATTCCCTTTGTCTTGTTGAAAGAGTAAAGTTGAGATGCCCATGAGGCTTACTCCTTATTTAATTGGCCATGTTCCCTGTCTTGGCTATCTTTGTAGTCTCCATTATGATGGACAGAAGCCTTAAAGGCTCAACTTTTCCCTTCCCATCTGTATTCTGGATTCAGAGACCTCAATACCAAGAGGTGGGTTATAAAAGATGATTCATGCAATGTATTACACAACAATCACTTCAGGTATTACAAAGTTTTTTTGATAGTGTTGACTTGTACTGAATTCAGGACCTCCTGCGTGCTAGGCTACCGAGCTACACACTCAGCAGCTGTTTTCATTTGCACAAATCATATTTCAGGGAACATGTTAGAGTGGAAACTGAAACTGTGAGGTATTTATGGCATGAGAGGAAAGGCGGTTCAGACCAAATTTATAGGTAGAAAGCACTAAGCAGATATCATTATTTCATGCTCCTGCTGAGGAGTTGGAAGGCAGTGTAATAGTTTGACTGTTTGGCTAAACAGCCACCAGTGATGGACCACCCAGACGGAAGTATAAGCATCCTATATCCCTTGGTTTAGAGTAGAAGGTAACATTCTACACTTATGAGCAATGGAGTGCTGACAGATGAGGTTTCCTCTGGGGACCTTGGTTCCCCTCAGTGGGAGGATCCCAAATGCCTCCCCCCTTATTTCTCATCATTTCACCACTGCTCTAAGCAGTCCATGTGTGAGTGAGTGGCTTCCTTGAGTGAAGCAATGTGACTTCTGGCTGCCTTAAGAGCTCTATGCTTGTTATTTATGGACCGTACTTCCCCGCCTTGTTGGTGAACTAATGGTGAGCTTGCAACAGCTAGCTGAAGTGAGTCACCCTGGTGCTGGGTGTGGATGGCCCACCTGAAGATTGTTGCCAAGAGCATGAACAGAGAACTGGAGGGGAAGATGAGGTGCTATTGATTCTCCTGGAGGAGGGTGTCATGCTGGCTTTGGTGATATGAAATCAGCTGTTGTCATTGTCAGAGGGGCTCAGGTCCTTCTGTCACTGAGGATGGCTGTTTTCTGGGGAGCTCTGTTACTTACCTTGATCATCACTTCAGTGCAGATCCCTCATCCTGCTGGCATAGATCCTTCATCCCTCTGGCTCAGACTTTATAGCTTCCAACAAGGAGCTTCGGGCTTTCCCATTGCTGATTCTTGATCCAGACTTACATGAGACACTGTTATGGGATATAGGTCTCCAGTGGGTCTTGTGGAGGACAGTGCCTTGTCATTTAGGTCTTGTGCTGGACTCATGCAAGACATTTCCTACAGATACAGAATGTCCACAGGTCTCTTTGCATCTCTAGTGTGTGGACAGATGTCCTATACTCTTTCCATTTGACTCTTTGGGTGAACATTAGAAAGCAATCCAATGTGTGCTATAGGAAATACTGGGCTTTGTAAATTGTGACTCTAACACAGCAGGAGCTGCAGTGTGAATTGGGTGATGAGATACCTGGATTCTGAGGTGGTAGAGGCCAAGCATGGCCCTCAGCTACCAGAGGAAGTTGTTGTGGCTGCTCTTATGAGTTAAAAGTGTCAAGGAAGCCATCAGAGTGTAAGTCACATGGACCTCAGGTGTGCTGTGCTGATTGGCTAGAAAGGAGAAGGGGCAAAGAGCTACCCATTTCCTTATTTGGTATGAAGAAGCAGATGTCACAGCCTCCAGTGACCCTTTCTCACCATGTGAATGTATTACTAAAAATAAATCAAAGGACTGGCCAAATAGCTCAGCAGATTAAAGTGCCTTCAAGCAGGCTCAGGAGTCTGAAGTTTGATCCTGGGCCTGCTATGCTGGCTCTGCCCCCAGGGCATGCTAAGAGGGCAATTGAGACAGGGCATGGTGGTGCATGCCTGCAATCCAGGCTCTTAGGAGGCTGTAAACAGGAGGATCAAGATGAGTGCGATCTAGTAGTGAGACCCTGAACACCCTGTGAGTAACCAGGGTAACAATGTCACTCAACCTTTCAGGTGGCAGAAGAGGAGGTGACCCCTGGCCAGAATGGTAGGGAATGGTCTCAGGAGCTGACAAGTGAGGTGGTTTTGAAAGATTCCAAGAAAGAGACAGGTGAGAAGAATAGAAAAGTGATACCTGATGAAACGTTATTTCTAGGTGTTTCTGGGATAGGATTCCAGGGAAGGCCTGAAAAGAAAATGATGCCTTTAGTGTGGATGGCAGCAATATATACCCAGTGAGTGGACAACCGGTATGTGCAGTGAGTCAAAAGTTAGGAGGTGAGAAAGGAAAAGTTGGGAATACACTGGCACCACTCCCCAGAGGAAATCATTGCAGATCATTACAAATGCAGGATTTACACACCTGCCCCCACACACCAGTGTACACCCACACATGCATGCTTGAGGGAGCATCTTATCCAAAGGGAACTTTGTCTTCCTCCTCCCCTCCCCAGTTACCTGTAATACTGACGTTTTCCTTCTGCTCCTCTGTGAAAACCTGTATGAATATCCGACACTCTGCCATTGATGCATACAGTAATTTTTGCAGCTCCTCATCTTCTTCCCGGTTTCCTGCCATCCTACAGGATCCAGGAGGGACCTTGGCATTTTCTTTTAACAGACATATCCGTCTATTGAGGTGAAGCTTCCAGGACGCTGTGCTGGTCCCATCTGTGTTCTGCTGACAGGTCAGACTTGCTAACAGGGGATCTGCTCCAAGGACACAGAGCAGCCTCAGCCCTGGACAAATCCTTGGCGCTCACCCAACACCCACACCATCCCATCTACTAATAGGGTCCTGTCCTTCCACCACAACCTACCTTGTAGAAAGAATTGTTGTCTGGACCAACATCTAATTGTTTCCTTTGCCACATGAAGATGATACAAATCCCTGAACCTTATTACCTCTCTTATTCCCTTACTGCATACTGACTTACCTGAGGATGTCAGGTTCTTAGATTCAAAGAGATGCTTTCGGAAAGCATTAGCCAAATCCTTCAGTGTTTCTGACTGCTGCTCCCAAGTACAGGTGCCATTCAGCTTCTTTCCAAGGACACCTATGGGTCTGGGTTGGGAACCAGGGAAGAAATAGGAAAGAAAAGGCTTCTGATCCAATTCACCTTGGATTGTGCTCCACTGCTCTCTAGGCTTATGCGTAGGGTAGACCTTGAAATTATAGCGAAGAGAGTGTTCACCTGTGAACGCAGAGCATTAGGCAGGACTAGGGTCAGCAGGGCATGAATGCCTTTGTCAGCTAATCCTGTGTGTGAGGGAGGAGGATCTCTGAAGACTGGGCTGCCAGAGGAAGCACTGCTCCGTCCTCCACTGTGCTCTCCCCATCTAAAGATGGCATTTCTGCCTTGCGGAGGGGGAAGAGGACCTTCCCTGGTAGCAGCCTCATGTCCCAGGGGAAAGTTCACATTCCCTTTGCCTATGGGACTAAGATCCATAGTCATGGTCTCTTAATTTTGATGGGAAAAAGGTCAGGATGGCACAAGGTCTTCAGAAGCAACTCAGGTGGGCTTTGGTGAGTTGGAAAATGTGTGGAATTGCCCTGACTCTTGGGATGTGGGAGGGAGTCACATGCACCACAAGAACTTAGTGTAGGATTAGGGTTCTGAGTTGAGACTCAATGCTGGGATGGGCACGGATGGCTAAGGAGTGACTTCTTGTAGCTTTGGAAGGTGTCACTTAGACTGCATGACCTAGTGAAAGGAATGAAGAGATCTAAGGTACAGGTAGCTATAGTTTGCAGTGTGCAATCATTTTTTGCTGCTAACATATACTCATGGAAATACAAAGGACACAAGGAAAATCTAGACATGCCAGGAAAGGCAGCAGCTGAAAGGCTCCTCAGGCTTAGAGAAGAGCACACTCCAGAGGGAAAGCATGGTGAATACCAGAAACATGTTCTGTGCACTCTGCTCATAGAAAGGCAGTAGGACGCCTGTGGATCAAGCATGTACAAATGTCTGATGAACACATAGTGCTAATTTTGAGGTGAGCCGGCCAACAAAACCACGTGCAGTGGCACATGCCTATAATGCCAGTGCTGGGAAGGCTGAGACGGAAGGATGACTAGGAATGCAAGGTGCATAGACTGTATACCAAATTATAAATAAATAAATAGGTAAATAAAAGATTAAAAAATGTCTGGTGAGCAAATCAAAACTGACATTAGGTATTCTCAAAGAAAAAAATAAAGATCAGAGCAGAAATAAAGACAATAGACTCTAAAATGTCACTATGACAGGAGATTGTGCAGGAAGAGAAACACAGGCCTGGTTCCCATCCAATGGCCTGTTGTCTACAGAGGCCGATGTCCTGTTGGCAGAGTCAGGCAGATCTCCCGTGGCCTGGGAAACTGAAATACTGCACAGAAAAGTGCTGGATCCCTGCCTAGGTAGTAACCACGTTAGGCTGCTCTCTCTCCTGGAGGAAGGCCAGGGCCCTGGGCTCAAAGGCAGAAGTCTAGAGATGTCCCTGTCTACAGCCACTACCAGGGACCACTGGGCACAAGGTTCCCATCCTAGCTGTGGGAGGAACAGGGTGTGCTATGGGGTGTGTGTTCAAGCACAGGCACAAATGCCAGAGGGGGCTTGTGGTCTGGAAGATGGGGGAGATTTTGGGTACCTGGGGCCTAGGAAATGTGGGCAGGGGCACATGGGGCATAGTGGTGCTGTGAGCCTCAGTGAGTCGGAAGCAATGGGGCGGTGAGGTGTGGGGTGCAGAGAGATGATCTGCTGGCAAAGATTGTGGAGGACTCTGGCTGGGGGACAGTGTTTGTATCAAACAGAGCCAGGCCTGTGCTGGGTTCAGCTTTCTGGCTTAGAAGCCCATTCATTCAACTTTGGAGACTGCACTTCGCAATTCGGGTCAGGTAGTGGTGGCCTGCATTGGTCACCTGAGTCACAGCCCCATGGGTGGCTTCCCCTACAACATCCCCTGCTTCCTGTGATTTCAGATTCTTCCTAGTTGGGGAGGGGTAAGAAGGTCCTAGGTGACCAGGGCAGGAGGGAGCAAAGGAGCTTGGGGAGCAGTGTGCTGGGAAGAGGCTGGCAGGACACAGCAGGGACTCACCTGCCCTGGCTGGGATAAGCTGGGTCCAGGAGAACAGGAGCAGCAGAGCCAAGAGGACCAGGACAAAGGCAGGTTTCCAGGCCATCACCTGGGTTTTTCAAGGAAGGAGGGAAGGAAGGAAGGGGGCTTCTGGAGTTTGGGGTGTCTGGAGTAGAGCTCAGAGAACAGCACTGGGACTAGTTGCCCCAGCCTGAGAGGACCGGCCAGCCTCTCCAGAAAGTTCCAGAGGCTTTGGCAACTCTGGGCTTCCGCGGTTTCTCCCAGTGTCCCTTTTGTAGCCTCACCGCGGAAGACGAATTTTCTCAGGTTCTTTCCTGAAGCGGCTCCCAGGGCCACAGAGGACGCCACCCTCCCGCGGCTCACGCGTGCTCTCGGCCGCTCCCCGGGTAGCGCCCTGCCTTACCTCGGGCCAGTTTGTCTTCTGCGTTCAGAGTGCGCTTCCAGTACGGTTCTTGCGAGACTCCAAGGGGCGTCCTGAGTGCCGGTCAGACAGCTCAGAGGATAACGTTCCTGCTTAGGCACAGAGTAGCGGCTGGAGTTTGAGGCCGGCAAGCAGTGCTCGCCCCGCCCCCAGGAAGCAAAGAGACCGTGAGCGGGAGCGAGCGCGGTGGGGCGCACCTGTAACCCAAACATTTGGAAGCTGAAAACAGAAGAATCACTGCAAGTTTGATCTACATAGTGAGACCCTGTAGACCCTTGTACTAAATACATTAAAAAAAGAAAGCAAAACCAACAAGAAAAAACTCACAGAAAGAGCGCCCTAAAGTCTGACTTGCAGGAGGGAACTTTGAAGAGCTCAGCACTGCCGCTCAGCGGACTCCGCAGCTGGAGTGGTGATGAGGCCAGCTGCAGGGAGCAGGATCAGGAGAGCCAGGGCTCTCCCTGATTGGGTAGGGCCTCTGATTTATCTAACCAAACTCAGGATCTTGCATTGCCAGGCTGGCAGGTGCTTCTGCAGTAGAGCTATTTCCCCCCCGGATCAAGCATTTTGTGTTAACCTTTTTTCCCCTATTCTCTTTTTTGCTTTGCTGTCCAGGCTGGCCTTGAGCTCACTTTGTAACTCAGGTCACTCTCCAACACTGAAAGATCCTCCTGCTTCAGGCTCAAGAGTGCAGAAACCACAGCCTTGCTTCAGCTAGCCACGCCCCATGCCTTCCTAAGTGTTCATCTATGTGGTTTGGGGCAACTCTGGAACTCACTGTGTAGCTGCCACCAGACAGGCCTGTGCCACCAGACAGGCAGGGATTTTTTTTTTTTTTCTCCTTTCTTTCTCTTGTCAGACAATGGGTTGTTTCCTTTTATAGGAACATCAGTCACTAAACAAGTGCCAGTTTATTTTCCTGTCTATTATTCCATCTCTCCATTTTCTTTCTTTCTTTTTTATTTTTAGAGAAGGGTCTACAGCGTGTTCAGTATCTCACTACAAGACTGGACTCGTGGTGATCCACCTGTTTAAGCCTCCCAAGAGCTGGGATGACAAGTGTGCACCACCATGCCCAGTCCCAATTGCCATCAGTGAGCCCCCGGGAGATGGGACAGGCCCAGGTATCGAACCCCTAGCCTATGTGCCTGCTTGCAGGTACCACCTCTCCATTTTCTGACACTAGACCGGCAGCAATTGTTAAAAATTTTAACTAAAATTCCTTTCGAGTATATACTAATTAAATGGAAAAAAGAGCAATTGATATTTGCAGGTTGTGAACATCTCTGTCTCGGCCAGATCATAAAGGAGTCTTCAGCCTGACTTAGCAAGGCAGGCTTCTTGTTTGGTGTAGTCTCGCCCCTCTTGGAGCCCTCTTGACATACTTCATCTTCTGCTTTGCTCGTTCCCTTTTCTCGTAGAAGAACTGAGTCCTTCAGATTATGCAGTCTCCTTAGACAGCACTATGTTTAAGGACAGCTCTTTGCTATACTATCAGGTAAAAAATCATTCTTGTATTAAAGGAAATTGCCAGAAGCCATTTCTATAGTGCAGCCTCAATTTCTCTTGTAGAAATACCTTGGCCACTGGCAGGAAATTTAGTGATGGTCACCCCGTCCCTTCTGTTCCTCTAGGGCATTTGCAGTATTGTCTCCTTCATCCAGGGAGCATGCAGGCCAGCATCACCCACCAGGCCAATACCATTTGAATAAGTTCACACTGCGATTTGAGTCTGCATGGTCCTGAGGTAAAAGATCCCCTTGTGGAGATGAGAAGATGTGGGGTTCTTGGTTTGAGGCTCCTGCTCTGTGATGTGCTTTTTCCCCATGGAGAGGCCTCCAGGGCTGGGAGGTGACCAGGGACCAGACACAGGGCCTCACCTCTCATTGGCTAGGACCTAGTTCTAAGGAGCAGAGTGTGAATGGAGAAAATGGGCCCAACTCTTCAAAAGAACTTTAACCTAGGCCTGCCATGAATGCCTATGAGGAGGTTTATGCAGGCCCATGATTCCTGGCAGTCACTTGCCCTGGTTCATAAATGGCTCTCTCTGAAACCCCTCTTTCCTCCACTCTCAGCCTCTGTGCCTCTGCGGCATTCAGCTTCTGCTTATCTCTCTCTGCTTCCTGGCCACTATAATGTTCTGATCTGCCACGATGTTTCTCTCTCACCTTAGGCCCTGAAACCATGGATCCTGTTTACCATGGACTGCAACCTCTGAATGTGTGAGCCAAAAAAATTTTATTCTCTTTTAAGTTGTTTTTCTGTGATATTTTGTGACAGGAACTGAAAAGTGCCTATTCCAGTGCCTATGCTTCTGAACTACACCTATGCAGTTTGCTGCCATGTCAGATCAGGTCTAGGAAGTAGCAGCTAGTTGGATGCAGGTCAATCAGACATCCTCATGGATCTGAAGGCTTGGGAGGTATTGGTTTACCTTTTCTGTGCTGCATAACCTCAGTCCTTGAGAAGAGTCTTACAGATACTGCATCTTTTGCTGATTCTTCTAGGATGAGTCCTTCTTGCTTTTGAGGCAATCCTCCAAACCTCTGTCATGGTGGTGAGATTTGCCAAACACACAGTATGTGACCTCAGGTACTGTTTTTGCCATCTAACAGTGGCATTTTGCTGAGCTTGTACTGCACTGCTAAGAGTAATGGGACCTTGCTGGTGGGTGCTGGGTGAGCATTTGGAATCCCAGACATGATTCCCACAGTCTGGTCCTCTGTTTCTACTGGAGTCTGTATCAGGGAGGTACTTTAACTCTAAATGCTTTGCCCATGAGCAACATGGCAGGTTTGTGTCCATGTGTCATAGCCTGACGCTTGTCTTAAGTGGGCCTTTCCTTGTGAGATAGTGGCATGTTGGATGTCACAGTACCAATCCTGCTCTCAAGTCTGGAATACAAGTTCTTGGTACCTTAAAGATCCAAACTATTGCACATTGATGCAAATCCAGGTCCCACAGAAAGTTGTGATTGTGCCAAAGCCCTAATGCCAACACCTCTTTGGCCTGGGTTCATTAACCTTCAGTTATCAGTATGTGAGAAAGCAGCAAAAGTCTGTTCTCCCTTCCCTTCTACCCTCTTAGTGGACAGTGTTTTACACTGTCCAAAACCTGAATCCTTTTTTTCCTGTTGAGGGAGTAAGGTTGAAAAGCCCACGAGGAGCAGCTTATTTTTTATTTAACTGGTTGTGTTCCCTGTCTTGGCTGTCCCTGTGTCTCCATTACAATATACAGCAGCCTCAAAAGCTCAGCTGTTCTTTTCTCATCTGTGTTCTGGATTCAGAGACACCAATACCTAGAGATGAGTTACAAAATGTGATTCATGCAATATACTACAGAACAACCACTTGGGCTATTACAATTTTGTTGTTGTTATTATTATTGTTGTTTTCTTTCAGTACTGGGGATTGAACTCAGGACCCTGAGCTCACCAGGCAAGAGCTTGTTCTACTGAGCTATCTCCCCAGCCTTACAAAAAAATTTTTGATGGGGTAGTGTGTTGACTTGTACTGAAGTCAGGACTTCCTGTATGCTAGGTCACTGAGCTACACACTGAGTGGTTGTTTTCATTTGCACAAAGCATATTTCAAGGAACATGTGAGTGTGGACACTGAAACTGTGAGGTATTAATGCCATCAGAGGAAAGGTGGTTCAGAGCCAATTATGAGTAGAAAAGCACTGAGCAGACATCACTATGTAATGCCCCTGCTCAGGAGTTTGAAGGCACTCTAATATAGTTTCATTGTTTGGCTAAGCAGCTGCCAGAGATGGTGCACCCAGAGGGAAGTATAAGCATCCTACATCCCTTGGTTTTGTGTAGAAGGTAGCAGTGTATGTGTATGAGCGATGGAGTGCTGATAGATTAGCTTTCTTTCCCCCAAAAAGATATTTAAGTTTAATTCATAAATGTTCTTTCTCTTGTTTGCTCCTAGTATCTTTGCTTATTTCTTCTCTAATATGGGTAACTAGCTGGAAACCATACAGTTCACATACTCATATCAAAGTGAAGAGGAAGGAGATGAAACTAAAATGTATGGTAGAATGTACTGGAATGATGTCATATGATTCATTTTCTCATAGCCATACATCCTCTTTTGCTTTTGATCAATGCCTTTTGTCTTACTCAACATATAAAATGATAGTGCAGCACATGTAGTGTAGCAGACAGCATGACACTCGCCTCCTCGCATGCTGCCTCTGCTCCACGCGTATAAAAATGCAGAACTGCATTCTGGAAATACCACCTGCATGGTCCCTCCAGACGCACCTGCGTGTGTTCTGCCTCGGCCTCCCTGCTTCAGAGGAGAAAGCATATCAAGGGAGTGTGAGCATGGTTAAAGGAATCATAAAGGAAAGAAAACTGATTTTTCTTTGTTGCTGAGTTTACAACCCTCCCACTTTCCTACTGCATCCAATTATGCAGTCTAGCTAAGCGGGGATTGCTTCTTTGTGTGTTCTCTAAACAAGGTGGTTGATTTTCCCTTTTAGGAGTTATTTAAATTGTACAGAGGTGTCCCTCCACACATCCCTCTGGTCTGTAGATCCTCCTTTGCACCATGATAACAGAATGGCAGGGGGCCAATGCGTGTGTGGTTAGTGCTGGCACTCCTCTCTCCAGCCTACTGCTGGGGGAAGCCAGCTCAGTTCCCTTGCAGATCTAAGGATCAGGACCCCTGTGCAACATTGATCCCTGAGCCCAGCCCATGGCCATTGGGGGCTACTGGGCATCCTTCTTCCCAACATCAAAACGTTATTTTTTGTTGTTAGATTTTTTAAAACTTGTTTTTGTTTTTCTTTCTTGTATAAGGTAAAGTCAATAGAAATACAAAAAGGAAAGGTACTACAGGTCCAGTGACGTCCGCAGATGTACATTATTCACACCTAAAGCTTAGAGCTCGAGTGGTTCAACACTCTCAGCAAGGTGAGCCCAGATGTCGTGCAGTGTGGCTGCCCTGTGCCCAGCGCTGCCCTGGTCAATCTGGTGCTGCTGTCTTCTTCTCTCCTGATGTCTACACTGTTCCCCCAAGGGGTGGTGGCCTGGGACACCACTTGCCCCTAGTCCCAGAAGTTGTTCAGCCCAGACTCTCAGGAGGACGCTCTTGGCACTGGTCCCAGTGCTGTGCTCAGAGTTTCCTGTTCCGCACTTCTCCTCTCCGCCACTGCAGGCGTTGGACTTGCTGCTCCTGGAATGGAACTTCTGAGCAGGGTAGTTGGGGTGCGGCTGGTGGTCTGTGGTGGTTGGGGGAAAGGCAGGTTGCTTGTCACACCTTTTGCTAACAGAGCCTTGGATGGAGCCTAAGAGAATGGAGGAGGGTGTCTCTCTGGAGCCAGAAAGGTCAAGGGTCCAGCCACTGTCCTTGGTTTTCTCAGCTCATGGCTCATTCTCTGTGGGGGTGCTGGTGGTGGCTGCAGGAGCGGATGGGGTGTTGTAGGAGCTCCCCTAAAAGGCTTGTTTACTGTGTTGTATGTTATGAGTCGGTACCTAAAAAAACACCGAGAAGTCTCTCTCGAAGTGAGCCCATAGTCTCAGAAGCATCTCACATTTATTGAGGGCTAAAGACAGGCCCCAGAATGTGCATAATTACTTAAGTGAACACTAACTACTGTCTCTATGGGCTTTCACAATTTGCCTAACACTAGGTTCTCACAAATGCTAGCTGATAACATCCCAAGCAAGGGATCAAAGAACAGGGCTCCAGGAGGAGAAGCTGTCATCTGCAGCGTTCAATCCCAGCTTTCCAGGATTTACAAGTGAGAGACAGCAGCTCTCCTTGGGCTCTATCTATTGCTCCCTGCTCTCCTGGGATATTAGGCTTTTGTCTCATACCTATATTTCTTTACATTGTTTCTGTGTGTACCTTGGCATCTGCTTCCTGCTGGGCTGTGGTAGCTGCATGGGTGCAGGACTTCAAAGTGACTGGGCCAGTGGGCCTGCTGGCAGGGGTAGTTGCAGCAACTCATGCTCCAGCAGCAGTAGAAGATGGCCTCCTTCTTGCAATTGGCCTAGCGCTGCTTCTTCTTGGTCTCGTCCACTGCCTGCTGCTTCTCAAGCTCCAGCGGCTTCTTCACCTCAGTGAGAGCCGGTCCCGCTCCTGCTCCAGGCTCTGCCACACCTAGGCCATAGTCAGCTCCAAGTTATGTTTCACCTCAGACAGCTCCTGCTGGTGAAGCCACTGAGGCTTCTCAGTCTCGATCCTCATCTGCTCATCTCCACTATTGTGCTTCCAGTCGTGTTTTTTAAAAGATCGTTATATATTTCGGTCATCCTTCCTTTCATTGCATCCATCATTTTGCTAGAGTACTTGGCGATGTCTGTAGTGACATTGGCAGAGCCCATGGCAACAGGGAGGTTGGTGCTGAGGGAAGACGCAAAGGTGCTGCTGGTCCCTGAGTTAGGGATCAGAGGTGACACCTGTGTGTTGGCCACCAGGGTGATGGTGGATGGTGGATGTGGACGGGCTCTGCATGACCTCTTTCTGCTGGACAGTTGACCTGCTGCATGGCTAAGATGGTATCCTTTGGTAAAAGTGGCCTCTGCTTTTAAGCATGTGGCAGCAGTGGCTGGCGTGGTTACTGTGAGGGTGGATGTGGTGCTGCTGGTGGCTGGGATGCCAGTTTCAGGGATTTGGGTGGCAGAGCAAGTGAGCAGTGGCATTTCAGGTGGAGACTGGCTGCCTGCTGCTGCGGTAGGTGGTGATGCTTTATGTTATCGTCTGTGTCTAGTTGTCAACCCAAAGCCTCATGTAGTCATGGGGTGGGGACTTTTAGACTTTGTGACTAACTCATGATCCACTGGGATTATGTGTGATCCAAGGCTGGGATAATGGGTTTTAGTACTGCTGGGATTGTGGGTGTGAGTACTTCCCCAAGCCTGGGGCAGAGAGCCTGAATGTAATATAAGGGACAGAGAGACAGACTTTCTTTAGCCATTTACTCTTTGTTGCCGTTATTGCTGTTCGGCTGCCATGAACTGCTGCTCTCTGCCATGTGCCCCTCTGCCTTGGAGCCAGTTACTGAAAGTTCCAGTAACTGTGAGCTAAGCAAACCTTTCCTTCCTTCATTTTGGGCATTGGATATTTGTCCCAGCAATGAGAGAAGAGTAACTAAGACACTTTACCTGTAGCATCCTGCTTAGGAGATAGTTCTTTGGGTGCTTTTGGAATTTTTTGACCGTCCTGCTCAGAAGGGTCTTCTCCTAAATCTATGACATGTTTGTTCTCTGAATCGGAGTCCAGGTCCAAAGGTATGGTTGGGGAAATCCATCTCATCCTTTCTTTTCAGTGTGTCCTTTGTGGGGTGCTGTGGTGGTTGTTTTTTCTACAAAGTCCTTCTCAGGCTCAGGGCTGGTCTCACCCTGAACTGGCCCTGGGTCTGCCTTCTCACTGACCAGCAAAGTACTTTTTAGCTCCTCTTTACCCTCCACCGGGTTTGCAGGTTTGGGCTTCTCTTGACAGCTGATGTTTCTTTGTCTATCCCGTTACCCTCTTTGTCCTTGGGGTCTTCTGGCTCGTTCTTGGTTTTCTGCTCATCATCACTGATATCCTCACTCTCGCTACTCTCTGACTTGGCTGAATTCTCTGAATTTACCTGCAGCATCCTGCTTAGGTGATAGTTCTTTGGGTGCTTTTGGAATTTTTTGTGCCTGCTGTGCTTTGCCGCACTGCTTCTGGTCCAGATTCACCTGGAACCTGCTGTGACCCTGCCGCTTGGGAGAGATGAGAGGAACCGGCCGCCTGCTGTGGGACCACCTCGCTCAGCTCCTTCAGGTCCATCTCGGCCTTGCATCCACCCAGGGTAAGGTTCAGGATGCTCCTGGTCGCGAGCATGTTGTCTGTTTTTGTCATGATTGGTGCTGGTGCTTGTGCAGAGAAAGGTTTCGGGCTGCGGGACAGACTCCCTGCTTGTGCCTTCTTTGTGGAAGCTGGCGAGGCCGTCCTCTTCTCCAGGACGGTCACGGATGCCTCGCTGGCACTGAGTGGCCAGATGCGCTTTCTTCTCTGCGTGCTACTCCACATCGGAGCCCATGTGCACCGAGGAGCTCGGGCTCATGGGCCAGCGTGGCATGTCCGACAAGGAGATCTGTGTCCCATGCCCCACTCTGTGTGGGCTTGCTCATTAGGATCTCCGGGGATGCAGTCATGTGGAAGTTGAGCTTCACCTTCTCCTGCTTGTGGATCTTGATGGTGCTGAGGCTGGGCCTGGTCGGATCGAGCAGCATTTGGTACTGGCTGATGGGCACGTAAGGTGTCCTGAACAGGAGAGTGACTGAAAGCCCCAAACTTCTGGCGGATGTTCTCCATCTCTTGCTGGGCACTGTTAAAGATGTTTTTGTCCTTTTCACAGAGAAGAGAATTTCTTTAGATATGAGGTAGCAATTGTATCTCGGAACCTGGGCTCTTTCATGTTGCCCAAAGAAACAGGCGTCGATCTGCCCATCTCTATATCTCAGAGCTTTTGTGGGTGACAATGGAAAGCCTTTCCATTTTTCCCAGACTAAAGGATGTGGATTGCTACAAGCCTGCAAATCCAGTATCTCATTTTTGGCAAGAAGCTAGATAACATTCTGGACATACTTCAATATCATTCATCTCGTGTTCACAGATTTTGATAACTATTTTCGCTATTTATGTGAATTTGTGATTTTCCCCCATTGTGAATGAGGCATTTGGGCAAAATCCACTTTGCATCAGCCAGGAAGCCTTCAGTGCAGCCATGCATTTTCTTTTTAGAAAATTGTTTCGTTCGTTCTTTCTGCCTTCCTTCTTTTCTTTCTTTCTTTCTTTCTTTCTTTCTTTCTTTCTTTCTTTCTTTCTTTCTTTCTTTCTTTCTTTCTTTCTTTCTTTCCTTCCTTCCTTCCTTCCTTCCTTTC
>PVKA01043463.1:0-16748 GCA_004027165.1 Ctenomys sociabilis | reverse complement strand
CAGATAAGGCAAAGTGAATGGCATATGCTGCAGGATACTAATCAGCTTTTCTTCTGGATGGTTAACAACCTAAGTTCACAAGTCAGAGTTGGAGAAATAGAAGAGCCACAAGGCCAGCCAACATTTTGGCCCTAGCCTTTCAAGGTCAGCGAAGACTCAGGACATAGGAGAACCTGTACTGCAACATCATGAAACTCAGATGAGCTCCAAATTTTCTGAACAAGGAGATTATAGAGCCACAGAGGAAAGAGATTAATGATCTATAGTGTGTCTGGCAAGGGTCACATGAAGAGAAAACTTTCACTCAGGCTCTCACAGTGAGCAAACTGGCTAAGCTTTGGCTGTGACTCATTCACATGGATGACACAGACAAAGGATCCACAGAATAATGTACAGGACTACAAAATAAACCCTGAGAGGACTTCACTGACCACATAAGAAATATAAAGTTCATGTGTTGGTATATAAGTCTTGCTCTATCTAGGTCTTAACCATCCAGCAGAAAAACATAAAAATGAAGTATACATCGCAGGGCCATAATATTAAGCTGAGCTGTAAATGGCTATGGTCGACAACTTCTTTGAATAACTCACTATTGTTGTGGAATGCTAAACTGTGATGGATTGTGGTGTCGAGTTCAAGCACCTAAGTCAGTTGAATGACAATGGAGCGCCCACCTTTGACAGGTGTAGACAAAGGAAGGGGTATAGAAAGAAAAAATCATGATGTGTGTGTATAGACAGTACAGTTGGGATAGATAATTCTGTGCTTCTACATAATCCTATGAGAGTGAAGATCTGCACTAATGGTGGTTGGACAGGATAGTATGTCGGCTTCTAGTACTATGGTCATCCACTAGGAAAATAATTATTGAATTTTTGATATAATTCAGGTATAAAAAATGATAAGTAAGCAGCTACACTCTTAATTTACTGATAAGAGACATCTGCTAAAATAATATCTGTAAATATAATATCATGTATGCACCTTGTACGATACCAAAAACATTATGAAAACAGTTTGCAATGTGTTAATTTAATGAATCTGTCTTGTTAAGGTGTCTTGAAACTGTCTGATTGATATTTTTACTTCAATAAAATAAAAAATAAATTAAAAAAATGTCTGTAAGTATAATATCATGTGTACACCTTTTATGATACCAAAACATTATGAAAATAGTTTGCAATGTATTAATTTATGAAATCCATCTTGTCAATGTATCTTAAAACTGTCTCATCGATATTTGTACTTCAATTAAACAAAAGTAAAATAAAAAAAATAGTAACAGCCAGTATTGAATAAATCCCAGATAAAAATAAACTGGAATCTGGTCTGATACTTTTCTTGATAATTAAAGATCTAAAAAATAATTTTTGAGAGGTCAGTAGGATGTATCTTTCCTCTAGAGTCTTGGATACTGTGGGTTACCTTTAGATTACTTTCAGATTTGCTTAATAGAAACAGAATTCCAGTCTAGTTTTTAATTAAATGATGTCATATCAAATATATCTTACCAAAGACTCAGTTTATATGATGAAAGAACTTCAAGTGAAAGCAAGTGGTTTTAATAATAGGGTCTTTGATAACTCAGAGTTGTTCAGCTGAGAACTATGCATCTTACTAGATAACAAAGGAAAGGCATTTCTTTGCTTACTTATTCTGATCACAAGCAGATTTTTTTCTCCTTATGTTTAAAATTTTATAAAAGTAAACAAAACCAAAACTATGTAAGACAGAATTTAAATGTGAGAAAACTGTTTTTGGACCCTATGCTTCTCAAATGGGTGTCTGTCTAGTACATCCTTAACACACTTGGTTCCACTCAATTAGAATCAACAATACTGAGATTCCATCATACCATATATAGAATGGCTATTATCAAGAAATCAAATAATATCAAATGCTGGTAAGGCTGTGGGTAAAAAATAACCCTTCTACACTGTTGGGGTTTGTGTATGTGTGTGTGTGTGTGTGTGTGTGTGTGTGTGTAAACTAATACAACCTCTTTGGAAAGCACTATGGAGAGTCCTAAAAATCCTAAAACTAGAAATTCCATTTGACCAGACTATCCACCTTCTAAGTATCTTCCCAAAGAAGAGAGGAGGGCACTGTGTTACAATGCTACATCCATACCCATGTTTATAGCCATACAATTCATTATAGATAAATCTTAGCAGAGCCCTATGTACATGCCCATCACTTAATAAATGAATAAAGGAAATGTATTATTTATACACAATGAGTCATTTGTAGGAAATTGGATGCTCTTTGAATCCATAAGGTTAAATGAAATAAATCAGACACACAAGCTTATATATCATATAGTTTCTCTTATATGAGAACCCCAAATTATAAAGAGCAAAGTAAAAGGTAAGAGGTAGTAGGAAAATGGATCAAAGGGGAATGGTATCAAGAGATAGAGAGGAAAGGAAAGAAGAGAGGAGAGGAGAGGAGAGGAGAGGAGAGGAGAGGAGAGAAACAGGATGAAAAAAGGAATTAAGATATACCATGTGCACAGATCAGCTTCACGCAAGGAATGTAAGCATTATATACTATAAATATTTGCTAATAAAAACTGAAATGAAAGTAAACATAGTACCTCTCAAAAGCATCATTTTCCATGATACTCATTATATATTTTTATTTTTGTTTTTGTTTGTTTATTTACTTATTTTTAATCTAGTATTTAGTGCAGGGTCTCACTACATAGATAACACTTGTAGTGATTCTCCTGTTTTCAGCCTTCCAAGTGCTGGTATTATAGGGGTGCAAAACCACGCCCAGTCTCAATTGCCATCTTAGTGAGCCCTATGGCAGGACTGACATCGCAAGTCAGGGATTGAACCCTGGCTGCTGTGCTCTGCCTAAGCAGGCACTTTAGTCTGCTGAGCTATCTGGGTGGCCCAAGATTTTACGTTTTTAATTTAATTCTATTTTATTTTCATTTTTATCAAAGAACAAATAGCAATGAGACAGTTTCAAATTAAATTATCAGGACAAATTCAATAATTAATACGTTGCAAATTGTTTTTTTAATGGTTTGTTATTGTACAAGGTGCACATAGGATATTCTACTTACAGACACTATTATACCAGATGTCTCTAATCAATGAATTAAGGGAATGTAGCTGTATATTTATCTTATTTTTTTTAAGTTCAATTAGAGCACAGTTTCAATAATTAATACTTTCTACCTTGTTATCTTCCTACAGGTTGTCCATGGTACTAGAAGCCAACATAATATCCTGTCGAACCACTATCAGTGCAAATCTTGCATCTCATAGAATTATGCAGAAGCACAGCATATTTATCCTAACTGTACTGCTTATACATTGTGATTCTTCCTTTGTATAGCCCTTTTTTGTCTAGACCTGTCAAAGATGGGCACTCCATTGTCATTAAACCGTTATAGGTGAATGAACTCAGTGACACAATCCAGCACAGCCCAGCCGTCCACAATAATAGTAAGGTATCTGAAGAAGTTGTTGACTATAGCCATCTAAGCTCAACTTATTATTGTGGCCCCATGTTATATACCTCATTTTTAAACTTCCTGCTGGATGGTTAAGACTGACAAGACCTACGTAACAAAAAATATGTCTTTTGTATCTGATGAGTTCAGTCAAGTCCTCTCTTGTAATCCTGTACCTAGCTCTGTAAATCCCTTGTCTGTGTCAGCCATGTGGATGAGTCATGGACAATGCTTGACCAGTTTGCTCTCTGTGAGAGCCTGAGAAAAAGTTTTCTCTCCATGTGACTCTCTCCAGGTACACTATAGATCATTGATCGCCTTCCTCTGTGGCTCCGTAATCTTCTTGATGAGAAAATATGGGGTGTGACTGAGTTTCATGATGTTACAGTACAGGTTCTTATATAGTCTGAGTCTTTGCTGACCTTGAAAAGCTAGGGCCAAAATGTTGGCTGACGTTGCGGCCTTTCTATTTCTCCAATTTTTGATCTGTGAATTTAGGTTGTTAACCATCCAGAAGAGAAGCTGATTAGTACCTTGCAGCATATGCATTCAGTTTTCCCTAACTATCTGACTCAATTCTTCTTAGTAGTTGTACATTTCTATTTGTATTTCTTCTTTTGATTTCTTATACTAGGGAGACTATACGATATTTGCACACTGGTTTATTTCACTTATCAGTATATGTTCAAGTAGCATCCACTTCAATATAAATGCTTCAAGTTTATCATTCTTTATAGCTGAGTAATACTCCATTATATAGAAATGCCACATCTTTTTCAACCATTCCCCATGTGACGGACATCTTGGTTGTCTCCAAGATTTGGCTATCACAAATTGTGCTGCTATAAACATAGATACACATATATCACTATGTTATGATGTTTTCAGTTCCTCCTGGAAAATTCCCAGTAAGGGGATAGCTGGCTTGAATGGGATTTCCAGTTCGACTCTTTTGAGGAGGCTCCACACTAATCTCCACAATGGCTGTACCAGTCTACATTACCACCAACAGTGAGAAGTGTTCCCTTTTCCCCACAACCTCTCCAACATTTGTTGTTGGTTGATTTCCTTATGATAGCCATTCTTTCTGGAGTGAGTTGGTATCTCAGTGTTGTTTTTATTTGCATTTCATTGATGGCTAGAGATGTGGAGCATTTTTTTTTTCATATATTTATTCGTTTCTTTAATTTCATCCTCTGAGAAGTGTGTATTTATCTCAGATGTCCATTTCTGGATTGGGTCTTTAAATTTGAGGGCCCTGTTATATCTTAGTTCTTTATATATTCTAGACAGCAGACCTTTGCCTGATTGCTTATTAGTTAAGATTTTTTCAAAATTTGTGGGTTGTTTTTCCACTTTGTTGACAATTTTTTTGATGTGCAGAAATTCCTCAAGAAGAGTTGATCCCAGTTGTTGATTCTTTCAAGTGCTTCCCGTGTGAATACATGATTGTTCATAAACTCTTTGCCTACCCCTATGTCTTCAAGAGTTCCTCCTACTTTCTCTTCCAGGAGATGGAGTGTTTTTGTTTTAATGTTTAGATCTTTAATCCATTTTGACTTTAGCTTAGTGCATGGTGATAGAGCTGGGTCAAGTTTTAGTTTTCAGCATGTGGAAAGTTGGTTTTTCCAGCACCATTTGTTAAAGAGGCTATCTTTCTTCCAGTAAGCCTTTTTGGCCCTTTTGTCGAAGATCAGGTAGCTGAGTGTGTTCATAGAGGCCTCTGTGTCTTCTAATCTATTCCATTGATCCTCAGGTCTATTTTGTTGCCAATACCATGTTGATTTTATCACAGTGGCTTTGTAGTATAATTTGAAGTCAGGAATTGTAATGTCTCATGACTTGTTTTTGTTGGCCAGGATTGCCTTTGCTATTCTAGTTCTTTTCTGGTTCTAAATTTCAGAAACGATTTCTTGAGGTCTAGGAAGTATGGTTTTGGCGATTTGATGGAGATTGCATTAAATCTGTACAACAATTTTAGGAGTATGCCCATCTTCACGATTTTGGTTCTTCCTATCCAAGACCATGGAATAATATTTCCACTTTCTTAAATCCTCTATACTGCTTTTCTTAAGGTGTTGTAATTTTCCATGAAAAGATCTTTGACTTCCTTGATTAAATGAATTCCAAGGTATTTCATTTTCCTTGGTGCTATTGTGAAAGGTATTGTTTCTTTTTCAGGGTGTTTGTTGTCTGTGTAGAGGAATACTATTGACTTTTGAGTACTGACTTTGTATTCTGCTATGCTCCTGAATGTCTGTATCAATTCTAGTAGCTTCTTGGTGGAGTTTTTTGGGTCTTCCAAGTAAAGTATCATGTTATCTGAAATGGTGATCATTTAACTTCTTCTTTACCTATCCTTATTCCTTTTATTTCTCCCTCGTTCCTAATGGCTGTTGCTAATGTCTCCAAAAGTATATTGAATAGGAGGCGTGATAGAGGACATCGTTGTCTTGTGCCTGATGTAAGAGTAAACGATTTCAGTTTTTCCCCGTTTAGAATTATATTAGCCATTGGGTTGTCATAGATAGCTTTTATCAAATTGAGGTAGAGGCCTTCTATTGCAATTTTCGGTAGGACTTTGAACATGAATAAGTGTTGGACTTTGTCAAAAGCTTTTTCTGCATGAATTTAGATGACCATGTGGTTTTTAGATTTCAGTCTATTAATATAGTGTATTACCTTTATAGATTTTCGAATATTGAATCATACTTGTTTCCCTGGGATGAATCCTACCTGGTTATGGTGCATGATCTTCTTGATGATTTGCTGTATTCTGTTTGCTAGGATTTTACTGAGTATGTTTGTGTCTATGTTCATGAGGGAGATTGACCTGTAGGGCTCTTTTTTGCTTGTGTCTTTCCCTGGTTTTGGATTCAGTATAATACTTGTCTCCAGAAATGATGTTGGGAGTACTGCTTCCTTTTCAATTTCACTGAAGGGTTTGAGGAGTGTAGAGACTATACCTTGCATGAATTTCTTGTGGAATTTAGCTATGAATCCATCAGGACCTGGACTTTTCTTTGTGGGTGCACTTTTTATTACGTTTCGTATTTCATTGGCTAGTATTAGCTTGTTGAGAGTTGTTATGCTTTCTGAGTTCAGTTTTGGTAATTTGTGCCTTTTGAGGAATCTGTCCGTTTCTTCTGTGTTTTCTATTCTGTAAGTGTAAAGTTTCTCGAAGTAGCTATTGATAGTCTTCTGAATTTCCACTGGTTTGTGGTGATTTCACCCTTTTCATTGCTTATTGCTTGTATTTGAATTTTTTCTTTCCTCTTTTTGATGAGGTTGGCTAGAGGCTTACCAACTTTATTTAGTCTTTCAAAGAACCAACTTTTTGATTCGTGGATTCTTTCAACTGTTTTCTTCATCTCAATTGAATTAATTTGTTCTCTAATCTTTAGGAGTTCTTCCTGTCTTTGCGCTCTGTGGTTGGTTTGCTCTTCTTTTTCTAGATGTCAGAGATGCAACATTAAGGTGTTTATTTGTTCCCATTCTGCTTTCCTTATGTGTGAGTTCATAGCTGTGATTTTCCCTCTAAGAACTGCTTTCATCTCATGCCATAAATTCCGGTAAGTTGTGGTTGAATTTTCATTGAATTTTAGATATTGTTGAATTTCTTCTTTAATTTCTACTGTGACCCGTTGATTACTGAGTAAGGTGTTGTTTAATTTCCATGAATTTAGAAGGATTTTCTGGTTTCTTTTGTCATTTATTTCCAGTCTCATTGCACTGTGGTTAGATAATGTGCATAGGATAATTTCTATTTTCTTGGATATACTTAAGCATGACCTCTGGACTTGTGTGTGATCTGTTTTTAAAATGACCCATGTGCAGCAGAAAATATGTGTATCAGCTGTAGTTGTGTTGAACACTCTGTATATGTCCACCAGGTTCATTTTTTCCAATCTCTGGTTCAGTTATGCTACTTCCTTCTTCATTTTTTGTTGAGATAACGGGTGTTAAGGTCTTAGATACTAGGTTTTTCATACTAGGTTTCATACTAGGTTTTTAAGATTTGTCTTACATGGTTGGGTGCTCCTGTGTTTGGTGTATAGATATTTGTGTTAACTCTTCCTAACCAAAATATAGTGGCCTTCTTTGTGTCGTTTGATCGTTCTTGGTTTGAAGTTGAGACTGTCTGAGAACAGACCTTGTACTGCTTTTTTCAGAGGTGCTGGTGCATGTAGTATTGTTTTCCATCCTTTGACTTTGAGCCTATGAATGTCTTCATGAGTTAAGTGTGTTTCTTGTATACAACATATTGTTGGATTTTGTTTCCTAATCCACTGTGCTAATCTATTTGTTTTAATTGGTGAATTGAGTCCATTTACATTCATGGTTATAATTGAAATGTGTTTACTTATGTTTGTCATGATATTTACTTGCTGTTTATTGTTTTTTATCCTGTGTTTAATTGTTTGCTCTGTTTCGTGGGTTCTTTCCCTTCTCATTTGTGGAATTCTAGTCATAGTGTTCTTTCTCTAGAACATCTTTCAGTAGTCTGTATAGGGATGGCTTTGTCTTCATGAAATTCTTTAGTTATTCTTTGTCATAGAAGTATTTCACTTCTCCATCAAACTTGAAAGAGAATAATAGTCTCAGCTGGAATTTGTTTTCATACAAGACTTGAGGAACTCTGCTCTATGCTCTCCTTGCCTTCATGGTTTGTGTAGAGAAGTCCACTATAATTCTGTTTCGTTTTCCTTTGAATATGAGCTGCTTCTTCTCTCTAGCAGCTTTCAGTATATTATTCTTTTGTTGGATTTCTGGGATCTTGACTAATATATTGCTTGGTGAGTTTTTACTTGGGTTGAAATTATTTGGTGTTCTGTATGCTTCGGTTACCTGAATGTTGGATTATTTCTTCATATTTAGGAAGTTTTCTGCGATTACTTCTGCCCATATTTTTTTATATCATTTCAGTCGACTCCATTCTCATTCATGCCAATTAATCTCACCTTGTTCATCTTGATGTCATCTTGCTGGTGATGGATTATATTTTTCTGCATTCTTGTTGTTTTTAAGAGATCCTTTCTCACCTTTTCTTTAGCTGAATCAGTGTCCTCAAGATCTGAAACTCTGTCTTTGCTTTTACTCAAACAGTTTTGTGGACTCGTGATTGATATTTTTATTTCTTCTATATCTCTTTGACTCTACTTCATGCATTCTATTTCTTTTCTGTTTTGCCCCTTCTAGGAATCTGTTATATTTCTCATCTCCTCTAGTTTTTTTTTTTTAAATCAATGTCTTCTTTAGAGGTAGTATTAATTCTTTTACTGAAGAGTTTTTCTAAGTTGGGTTTCCTCTATATATGTCCAGAATTGATTCTCTACTTCAGATGCTATGATTTCAGATGCTAAGAATTCTTTTTGGCTTTTAGATATTATTTCTGCTTTGAGTTCCTCTTTACCTTTCTGCTGTTGTTTCTTAGCTTCCGACGCTGTTACGTCATACATTTGGGCTGGAATAATGTTCTCTGCGATTGTTTTAGGTTGGCATTTGGCTTTCCCCATATGTTTCTGGATTTGATTCATTATTTCAGATGTTTTGTGTTCACATATTTCTTTTTTTATTTCAGGTGTTAATTCATGTCTGAGTTCCTCTATACCTTTCTGCTGTTGTTCCTTTGCTTCCATCTTTGTTAATTCTTCATTTCAGCTGAGCTAGTGTCCTCTGCACTTATTGGTGGACTCAAGACCCAAGATTGCATTTTTTTCCTTGTCTTCATCATTTTGTATAGCACTGACCTCTAACCTTTTGTGTAGAGCTTTGGTGCAGTTATAACCTTAGTGCATAGTGAGATTCGGGTGCCAGTCTATCAGGTTTGAGATTATCCTGTTGTGCCTGGCCTGGATTTAGCTGTTATGTTCAGTTCCTTTTTGCTGCGGCTTTTCTGGTACAATTGTGAGCCTGTGGTTCCCCTGTGTTATGTCCCTGGTGCAGTGAGCACAGGGGAGTGCAGAAGCTCTCTCTCACACTTATCAGGCCGGGTGGGGGTCGATCGAGTTCCGCAAGACTCATGAAAGTTCTCGCCCCCATGGAGGGCTTGGGGGCAGGTGCTATGGGGAGTTGCCAGGCAGGCCTGTCTGGGGTTTCTCATTCAGGTCTCTGGCTAGGACATCTTGGGGCCTGAGGCTCTGGATGGCACAGTGTGCTCATGTGAAGAAGCCAAAGGCTCTCCCTCAGACTCACCACATGAAGTGCATAATGAAACTCTGTCTCCAAAAGACAAAAATAAGAATAATAAATACATCATATATTAATACTATCTTTTTATCAAATAATTATTTTTTCTACTTCACCAAACCGG
The DNA here is from genome assembly GCA_004027165.1 of Ctenomys sociabilis. NCBI lineage: Eukaryota > Metazoa > Chordata > Mammalia > Rodentia > Ctenomyidae > Ctenomys > Ctenomys sociabilis. The sequence goes on along the minus strand of PVKA01043463.1, from coordinate 6,963 downwards.
GATGCAGAGAGTCGGGAAAATTTCCACTCACTCTAGGGGCTTGCAGGCAGGGGCCCCAGGGCATTGTCGGGCGAGCCGGCCCTGTATGTCTCAGGCTGGTAGCTCGCTTGGTGGACTTGGCGACAGGGGCTCTGTATAGCGTGGCACATTCAGGAAGAAGCTAAAGACTCTCCCTCAGACTCATCACACACTCTCCTAATTGGGATGCTGAGAGTCGGGAAAATTCCCACTCGCTGGGCAGACTTGCCGGCAGGGGCTCTGGGGAATTGTTGGGCAAGTCTGTCCTGTATGTCTCAGGCTGGTCGCTCACTTAGTGGGCTGTATGTCTCAGGCTGGTCGCTCCCTGGGGCAGGAGCTCCAGGGAGTTGCCGGCCAAGTCGGTCCTAGTTGTCTCCAAGGTTTGGAAACAAAATCTAACATTTTTAAGTAGAAAAAATAATTATTTGATGAAAAGATAGTATTAGTGTATAATGATATATTTATTATTTTTATTTTTGTCTTTTGGAGACAGAGTTTCATTATGTACTTCAGGCTGGTCTTGAACTCACTTTATAGCCCAGGCTGGCCTTGAGCTCACAGCAATCCTTTTGTCTCAACCTCCTGTGTGCTAGGACTACAGATATGCACCACCATGCATGGCCTGAGTTTTGATTTTAAGCGATTAAATGTTTTTAAATTTTCCATTTTAATTTCTGTTACTGTAAGTAGCAGTTGTTATGACCACATAAACATTCTCTGGAGTCCTCAATTTTTTTCTTAAAGTGCAAATGAGCTCTTTATTTATTTATTTTTTAATGTATTTGGTTATTATAGGGTCTCACTTCGCAGCTGATACTCATAGAGATCTTCTTGTTTTCATCCTCTCCAGTGCTAGGATTACAGGTGTTTGCTACCATGCCTGAACTCTGGCCAGCACAGCCCAGTCTTCCGGCCCTGTTGTTGGTCCCTCTGTGGTCTCCAGGAGAAAATGACAGGAGGATTTACAAAATAAAGACAACAGATAATAACTGAGATCAGGTGGAGGCCTGTTTACCTCATTGGCAAAGGACCTTCTCAACCACAGTAGGGTATTTATACCTTTGCAAAATTAGTATCATGAAACTCAGGTTGCCTAGTGACTAAATTATCCAGGCAGGATGCTTTTCTCAAGATTGAGGTAGCTTGACTGCTTTAGGCACTGTGGCCTTGTTCTGCCCTCACACATATGACCAATTTGCAGCTGCAGCCATTCCCAACAATATAGGGATCCTCTCTATGATCTTTGCAATTATTTTGTAATTCTAGACATAAAAAAAGCAAAACTAGTATCTGATATTTGACTATTAGGATAAATAAGGGGTCTAGGGAGATGACTCAGTAGAATAAGCACTTACCTGGCAAGTGCCCTAAGGGTCTGAGTGTTTATCAAAGGACTTGTGATGTAAATCCTATTAAAGGACAACAAATTAGAAAAAAGCTTCTTATATATTAGATAGAGATGTTTGGTTAAAAAGGTTATGTTATGTCAAAATGAAAATTTAAGTATATTACAAAATGTCAACATGATTGTCATGCTACACTTTTATGTATCACTTTGATATCTAAATTTATGTATAAAAATATGTAACTTTAGCTTGTTAACACTATATAAGGACTTAAATATTAGGATATCCATAGTTTTAGAAAATGCTTCCTTTTTATGTCTAAATTGTTTGATATTCAAATAAACTAGTAATGTTAAATTTATTGGCTTCCTTACAATGTTATGTTATTAATCTTCTGGATGCTTAACAACTCTTATTTGGAGACCAAAAAATTAGAGAGATAGGGTGGGCTAAAGGGATAGCCAATATTTTGGCTCCAGCCTTGTGAGGTAAATGAAGACTTAAAGGCATAGGAGAACCCCTCCTATGACATCCTGTAACTCAATTGAGTCCCTGATTTTCTGATCAAGGAGATTATGAGACCACAGAGAAAAGTAATTCCATGATATATATTATGCCGCCACCTGGAAAAAATATATCTCAAGCTTTCACAGAAAGCAGCTTGGTCAAGCAATAGTTATGACACATTCAGATGGCTGACACCGACAAAAGATCTGAGAGGTGCTGTACTTGGTTCCAAAGTCAAACCTGAGGAGCGTTAACTGAGTTTGATAGACAGCAAAAAGTTAACTGTTTATTTATATAGAACTTACCTTAACTTGGTCTTAACCATACAGCAGAAGAGTGTAAGCACAAAATTTGCAAAGCAATGCTATAATCATGTGCTAGCTATAAAAGGTTCAAATCACTAATTACTTCTAACAGTTTCTAGCTATACTGATAATTCAGTATTATTATGGACTGCTGGACTATATAGGGTTAAATTGCTGAATACAAGTGCCAAAAACTTTGGACTGACATGAAGAATAAAAGGGTCTTCTACAGAGTTTTCCAAACACAACTTTCCAACTGGATTGAACACCCATCATATATACAACAAAATAGTAAAGGGAAAGATGTTGAGAGTAACTGAGGCTGGAAATTGGTCATATGTGTGAGGGTAGGGCAAGGCCACAGTGCCTGAAGCAGTCAGTCTTTGGAAGAGCATCCTGCCTAGACAATTTAACTTTTTAAAGTCCTTTCTCTCTCTCTCTCTCTCTCTCTCTCTCTCTCTCTCTCTCTCCCCTCTGTGTGTGTGTGTGTGTGTTTGGTACAGGGTCTCATTGTGCAGCATAGACTCATAATGATCCTCCTGTCTCAGCCTCCCCAGGGCTGGAATTATAGGAATATGCCACCATACCCAGTTCTGGAGGCCAGCTTGCCACAGGGCCAGCATGCATGTGATAGCAGGGCTTGAACCTGGGTCCTTGCACTTGCCAGGCAGATACTTAGACCACTGAGCTAAATCCCCCGCTCCTGCCTGAACAATTTCAGTGATTAGTTGTTAGGCAAACTTGTGTCTCATGATACTAACTTGCCAAAGATATAAATAAATGCTCCTATTGTTGTTGGGAGAGTCCTTTGTCCTTCAGGCAAACTGGCCTCCTCCTGAACCCAGCACTTATCTCTTGTCTTTTCCTCATTCTGCTGTCATTTCTTCCCGAGGTACATTAAGAGATCAGTGAGTCCCTACACCATATACCAACTTTGCCTTTTTAGTCTCCTCTCTTCTTACATATATTACTGCTTGTTGTTTTTTTTTTTTAATTATACAAAGAAGTTATTATTTTACTTTAGGAAGAAACTTAGGTGATGTGTGAAGAATAATTTGTTCATTTAACAAATACTGAAATGCATACTACGAAGTAGGCATGCTTTTAGAGTGGCCATGGGGATACATTGATGAGTAGGATGGTATGCCTCCCTTCATAGAGCTGTAAAATTTACATAATTTGTCCTTTGTAATTCTACATTAAATTTGTTTTCTTTTTATTTCTCTAGGAACTTGCTATAGGGAAAGCACTGAAATGTTTTCTCTTATGAAAATAATATGCCATGTTCCAATCCAAGATGTTTCCTCAAAATTATGAGAACTAGTTAACTTCAGATCTCTCTACCTTGCAACCTGCACTAACTGCTCTGTCATACTAATATTTTCTATTTGCATTTCTATTTTCTATTTCCACGTATCCTGTTATATTTACTGCTGTTTATTTTCATTCTCCAACTATCCTTTGGTGTCTTTTAACCTATGGTAATATGGGTTCTGTAGATAGTATAGATTATGTGTATATATGATTTTCAGCATGGAAATCTTTGATTTAGATGTTCAATGAGGGAATACAGCCTGTAATTTCTACGAACAGCAGTGGGAGTCCCATAGCTATCTCACTATGGCTATGGCCCTTGCTGAAAATGCTGCTGTTCCCAAGGTGTCACTGAATTTCGCATCCAGAGAGGATCAGGGAGTGAGAAGTACCATAAGTAATAGGTTACCCACAGAAAGACAAAAGAATAATCAGTGCACTTAGAATCTGGAGAAAGCTTATGAAAAAATGGGCAAGTGAGCTTCTTGTAACAGGGATTCCTGCTGCTCCATAATTTCAGTTTGACAAAGCAAACCAGGGCCCTATGAACTCTAATACTAAAGAATGAATTATAGACCTGAATAGCAATGTTGTTTTGCTAATGATTTCATCAGTAAACACACTACTTACTTTTTTTTGAGTATGTGTAATGTGTGTTTGAGGAGGATATTATCTTATCAGTAATTAATTTAAATAAATGATAATTTTATAAACTATAGTAATTTATAATTGTATAAAAATTATAAAATAATTTTATAGTAAATTATAGTTTTGAAAGAATAATTTATGGCTGAGGAGATAGCTCAGTAGATTAAACACCTGCCTGGAAAGCTCAAGGACCTGGGTTTGATCCCTGGTACTGCATGCCATGTTGCTGACCACCTAAACTGGACATAGTGGTGCATGCCTGTAATTCCAGTTCTGAGGACACTGAGGCAGGAGGATCACTACAAGTCCAAACTGTGTAGGAAGACCCTCTACCAAATAAATAAATAAATAATGATAAATAATTTATTCATCACAGATCTGATCTTGTAAGAAAATGCTAAATGTTTTCTCAGCAAGCATATTAGCTCAATAACAAACAATTTATAGCATTAATTTTTGCAGGTAGTTCCCTATGACTATACTAGCCTGGTTCTTTTTCTATCAGTGTTTTAGAACTTTCTCCAAATACATATTTGTATTGGACAATTTAGGATCTCTTAATAAGATTGCCTACCTTTTCACTTTTCTCCCTAAATGTATTTTCTCTTAGCCTGTATATTCTTCATATATTAATTTTTATTACCTTGTAGAAGTTTCATTTTGTTCTTATTTATGTTTATTCAGAAGTGTTTTTAGTTTTATTAAAAAGCTTTTGGTAGCATTAAAAAACATAATAATGCATATTTTTTGTAGGCATCCATTTCTTCTAGACTAATACATAAGCCACAGTACAATAATAGAAGGCTTACTTTACTTTTAAACACTTTTCTTAAAAAAATAAATATTTTTTCTTATAGTTTCAGGGGTTGAACATAGGGCATTTATATTAGTGGTTACCTATTGGTGAAATCTGGGGAAATTCTTTCGGGTGTGGTGTCCTGAACAAAGAAAAGCAGAAAAGGTAGCAAGAATGTACATTGGACAAAAAACACAGAAAAGGTAGCATGTGCCTTTATTGAAATTGGAGAGAAGTGTTCTCTGTAGACCAAAAACAGGCCAGTGAACACAGTCACAGGGGCCATGAGAATAAGGGCAGGGGTCTTTTGTATCTGGAGTTCCTAAAGCAGATTTTTTCTCATACAGATAAAGCATTGGAATAGTTGTCCTATCAAAAACTCACTTGCCCACCTGCCAGATTTAGGCTGTTCTTTTGAAGACTTGCTTGGTTTTACATCAGATATAAGTGAAGAATTGAACACAGCACTCCTCTGATTGGGTCTGTGTACAGTGCTCAGGAACTGCAGAGTCATCCTGTGTCCTGTGTTCTTTACATGTGCCCCAAGTCTCCTTGACTTTGGTGAGTTCCACTTAGTTGTTTCATTGGTTTTCCAAGCCCTAACCTCCTACTTCAGAACAACATACTCCTTCCCCACACCTCTTTATTTTTTTTGAGACACTCACCAAGTTGCTAAATTGCCCAGCCTAGGCTTGAATTTATAATCCTTCTGCTTTGGGAAGGATTATAAATCCACAAAACCAAACCAGTTTATTTTTAGAAGTATTTTATATGTTCTCATATATCCTCATGCAAAAAATTTTCTGAAGAGTTTGTGTGCTTTTTATGTTCTTTGTTTTCCCACTGTACTTTTCCAACATTTATGTCCTTATATTAGTGTGCCATTAGTTATCTAGAATCTTATGGTCTTCCCGAACTTTATCTTAGTTTCATACTACTAGTTTTAGTGTTTTCTGTGGTTCTTCTTTTTACATTCATTTATTATTTATTTATTTTTTTAATGAATTTGTTAGAAGGTCTCACTGCACAGCTCAGTCTCATAGTGATCCTCCTGTTTTCAGCCTCCCCAGTGCTGGGATTGCAGGCGTGCACCACCATGCCTGGACTTATTCGCCAGCTCAGCATGCCCAGGGCTGGAGAATCGAGCCTCAGTCCTTGTGTTTGCCTAAGCAGGCACTCAGTCCACTGGCCTCTATGGTTCTTTCATGAGCTCATTGAGGGAGTTTGACTTGTTCTTGGAACAATCATGAACAATTAATCTGCTCACTGAGTGATATGGATCAGCATTTCAGTGAAAGCGAATTGTATAATTGTCATGTAAGAAATAATTTTCTTGCCATTATAGTAAATACTTAGCTACAACCAGAGACTACATAGAGATGGTGATATAGGGCACCATACTGCACTGTGTGAAAAGTCCAAAGATAGGCTACAGCCCTAAGTTTACATAAGAATTTGGGCCAGCTTAATAGCTCAATGGACTAAAGCACTTGCTTAGGCAGAGTGCAGTGGCCAAGGTTTGATACGAAGAGTGCCGTACCTACCCAGCCCATGGGGCACCTTGAGACAGTGATGGAAACTGGGCATGGTGGCAGGTGCCTATAATCCCAGCACTTGAGAGGGTAAAAACAGGAAAATTACTACAAGTTTGATCTATGTAGTGAGACCCTGTAGACCTTGCAGACCCTGTTCCAAATACAGAAAACAAAACAAAGCAAAGCAAAACAAAATAAACAAAAAAACCCAAATACATGAGGATTTATGTGAGAGAAATGTATTTGGAAGAGATCAACATCATCAATTCACTATTTCTTTAAATAAGAAGTGCCCAAACTGAAATCTTTTACTCTTAAATCAGGTACAAGACAAGGATGTCTTCTATCACCCCTCCTATTCAATATAGTGTTGGAATCCTTAGCAACAGCCATTAGAAAAGAGGGAGAAATAAAGGGAATAAGAATAGGAAAAGAAGAAGTTAAATTATCACTATTTGCAGACGACATGATACTTTACTTGGAAGACCCCAAAA
>PVKA01043461.1:0-16745 GCA_004027165.1 Ctenomys sociabilis | reverse complement strand
AAAATCAGTCAACACAACGGGACAGATAATGTAGGAAAGCTCAAAGTAATGTAGGTGATCATCTCCTCACTCCAGGAAGGTTAAAAGGAGTGAAAATTACAAAGGAAAGGGGTATGCAAGAAAGGCTTTCTTTGCATGGTGATTATTTTACTCTATCTTTACAAAAATGGACATCACTACTCTACTCAATTTTAGGTGCACCCTTCCAAGGGCACGGACTGCTGAGCAAACCTCTCTGGAAGTTCCTGTCAGCAGAGCCTAAGTTCATTTTCCAGACCAAACACTTTGGACTTCAGGTTCTTTAGCTCTCCTTGTATCTTCTGTGTGCGTCTATTGCTGTTGCGGACCTCACACAGAATGGCAAGGTCCTGATTTGCCTGAGCATTCACTGTTGCCTAGAGATTTGAAAAAAACAAGAGGAAAAGGATTATGGAGTAGGCTGGGAGAAAGACATCAGTCAGAAAGCCAGGCTATGGTAGTTGGTCCTTTTAAATGGTATGCTGAGAACATACAATAAATTGAATCCTTGGTTTATTTAGGGACTGACTTAAAAGAAAACATAGAATTAAAGCAGAAGAGGTAAGACACTCTGCTTTCCCATTTAATAGTAAAGGAACTTTGAGGTAAAGATCAATAACCAACTTTGTGTTAAAAGAACAGACCAGTATACACATGATTGGTGGATTTGCTGCAAGATGAAAGGTCCTACCTCTTCTTCACCTTACTCAATGCAGTGAACTCTAGCTGATGAGGATGGCGAGCTGAACCTCTAATCATGAGGCAACTTGGATTCTAAAAAGCCAAATCTTTGCCAGGCATGCAGGTGCACACCTGTAATCCCAGCACTTGGGAGGCTGAGGCAGGTGGACTGTTGCAAGTTCAAGACTAGCCTGGGCTACAAAGTGGGTTCAAGGCCAGGCTGAATTGCATAGTAAGACTCTGTCTCAAAAAGACAAAAAACAAAAACAAAAAAAATACCTCCAACCAGCCAAGTCTTGGAAAAATTACTTTGTTATTCAATTACTCCCTTTTCCCATTGTAAAACAGAGATAATCTCACTAAACTGAGAAAGATGGTATCTAAGTGTAGCTTAGATGGTAGTGCTGATGCAGTCATCACACTGCTTCAGGTTTGTTCTCCCCCCAACTCCCTAGCGTGCCCTAGCTGGACTGGCCTTCTGGGAGGTATGAGGGCAATGTCATGGTTTAGAGATGCTGTATCCCCTGGAAGGCTCACCAGGTTGAAGGCCTGGTTGCTGAGGGGGCCTCTGGAAAGTGATTGGATCACAAAGGCACTAACTTCATCAATGATTAACCCACAATTTGGAGGTATTATTGGGAGGTGATAGAAGTAGGAGGTGGGACCTGACTGAGGTAAGCCATGGGTGCATGACTCTGGGCCCTGGATCACGTCCCTGATATCATCCTCTCTAGCTCCCTTGCTCTGCTTCCTGGTTGCGACGTGAAGAACAGATCTCCTTCACCACAGCCTCCTGCCATGACCTTTAGGCCTTGGTGCCATTGAACATGCACAGAAATATCTGAAACTATGTGCCCAATTTGCTTTCTTATTTTTATTTTTATTTTATTTTTTGTGGTACCAGGGAATGAACTCAGGCCCTTGTGCTTGCCAGGCAAGTGCTTATTCTACTGAGCCATTTCCCCAGCCTTCTTTTGCTTTCAATTGTTTATGTCAGGTACCTGATCACAGTGAGGGTCATCTGTCAGTCTAGCACCAGGGAAATGGCCCGTCTGTCTTAAGAGGAGCCCTGTGACGTTTCCACACTTCCACCCTTTCTCCCTGAGGTGTCAAGACCAGCAATTACCTTGTACAGCATTTGCTCCAAGTCCTTCAGTTTCTGTCGAAGAACCTTAATATCTGTCTTAAAGCCTTCTACTTCCAAGTTACGTCGGTGCTCCAAGGCTTCATAGCGTTTTGTCATTATCTGTAAACGTTTCCCCATGTTGTTGGAACGACCCTACATATAGGGAATAGGGAGGCTTTCATGAAGCAGGGAAGCATTTCTCAGCTGTCTGTACTTCCGCTTCCATCATGAATGCAAAGAACTTCATACCTTGAAGATCTCTCTCTGCACTCCCTCCTCCTCTCGGATTCGAGCAAGTTCTTCTTCTAAGGAGATACACTGTTCTTGGTACATGTTAGACAGCTTCTTCTCTTGTACTAACTTATCCTTTAAGGACTGCAGGCCAAAGGACAAAGAAATTTTAATTCCCAGGTTCACAGTTTATGATATTTAAATAGCACTTAGGTATTGAAAGGAAAGAAACATAAAAGGATTATGGATCTTTGTGGTGTCAGGTGGGTGCATAGGCCTCTGAGCTATCTCTCCGGCCCCAAGATAATCTTCAAAATCAAAGCCAGGTACAGTGGTGCATGCCCACAACCCCTGCACTGGGGAGGCTGAGGCAGGAGCATCACTGCTTCTTAGCTGCAATGTAACGGGCAGATCTCCTCACACCCTACTGCCATTATATTTTTATCTGAGCTATACAGTGAGACCCTGCCTCAAAAAACCATCAAACCAACCAAATCAAAACAAAAACTATTACATCAGAGCCTAGTATGACTTAGGAGGCTAGGGCAGGAAGATGGGAAGTTTGAGCCCAACCTGGGTAATTTACTAAGCCTGCATCTCAACATGAAATATAAAAAAGGTTGGGAACATACCTCACTGGTAGATCCCCCAGGTTCAATGCCCAGCACTGCAAACAACTTTATTTTATTTTATTTTATTTTTTTTTTTTTTTGAGACAGGGTTTGCCATGTAATTCAGGCTGGCCTTGAATTCACTGGGTAACCCAGGCTGGCCTCAAATTCATAGCAATTCTCCTACCTCAACCTCCCCAGTGCTACCATGCCTGGCTACATTCTTAAATCAGATGTTTGTCCTTATATACAATCCTTTAAAGACACATGCTCATAATTAGGTTTATGGCCCTAAGCATGCATGTAGAGCCCTTCTGACTGCTGCTGCCCGTACTTCATGCCTCATATACTTTATTTCCCCTCAGTGGGTATCCTACTGGACAGCCTTCCTTCTCCTTGGGTCAACTCAAGCCTTTGCTTCTTCTGTTGGAACTGCCTTCCCCCATGTCAATAGGGCAGCTTAGTCCCACGTTGTAAGTTTCCACAGAAACACCAGGCACATGAGGGTCCCTGAGCTGTGAATGGTGGCATCTGCCCCTAATCTCAGCCCTTGGAGTCTGAGGCAGGAGATCATTGTGAGGCTGAAGGCAGCCTAGGCCTCCCAGGTAAGGAGTCAATCTGTGCTATACAGCAAGACCCTGTCCCTGTGCACCCTTTTCAAGTGGGCTTCAGTAACTATAGATAATCTTCATACAATCCTCTTATGCCTCTGATATGTTGTGTGTACATAAATATTTTTTTAATTTTTATTTTTTACAGTACCAGGGACCAAACTTGAGACCTCATGCTTGCTAGGCAAATGCTTATGCCACTGAGCTATCTACCAGCCTAGTCTAGTTCTCTGATATAATTTTTTATAGTCTGTGGTTTTCTTGGTTATTTGTTTACATTTCTGCTTTTTTCCTCACTTATTAAAATCTGAACATCATCAAGCATAGGCCCTGTCTAATTTACACATGGCTGCAATCCCACAGCCCAGCCTATTTGGTGAATGGATAATCAATCAACAGTCAAGTATTTTAAGTTTCCCAACACCATAATGATCAGTGACACTTTGAGACCTACTTCATGAGGCTGCTGCTATTCCAGCCTCCTGGACTGAATGGGTCTTACATGATGATTCATACTTTTCTTTGGAATTCTCTGAGTTCTTTCACTCCTCCAGAAAAATAAGCTGTTTCTATAATACATTAGGACACTACCTTAATATACTCATTTTGAGCAAGATGCCCATCACGTGAAATTGGTAAAACTTTCCCAATTTTATCTTCTTTCTTCTTATATTGCACCCTGTATTGTTTGATCTTTGCCATCAGAAGATCCTTTTCCAGCATCCATGACGTCTCTTTATTTTGGTTTTCAAATTTCAGTTGCAAAAAGTCTTTGGTGCTCTCATATAGTAGTTCTTGGGTGTGATGGAGACTACAAAAAGGCAGATACAGACATGAAAATTCTCCCACAGTGCATCTGCAATACAGTTCTTCCATAAGAAAAAATATAGGTTCTTTTAAAATTGAACAACAGTCAGAGCTGATGGTGCACGCCTGTAACCCCAGCACTCTGGGAGGCTGAAGTAGGAGGACTGTTAATTCAAACTGAGTCTGAACAATATAGTGACCTAACAAGATTCTGTCCCAAAATAAAAAATAAAAAGGACTGAGCCTGTAGCTCAGTGTAAAGGCCCTGAGTTCAATCCCCAGTACCACCAAAACTGACAGAGAGACAGACAGACAAAGAACAATATAAGAAAAAAAAAAAAGAACAATATAAGAATTTTGTAAAATATCAGAAGTCTTAGAGGTCTGCTCACTGGCACTCTTACATGGCTGACTAAGCCAAGTGTGATGTATCGATGCATGATGCCTTGTTCAGACTGGCTCTTCCCTGTGTACCAATCTGAGGTTACATGATTAAGAAGGGTGTCAGCAAGATATATATATAGCCTGCTAAGTATGGTCCATTCCCAGGAATGATGTTCTAAGTAAGTGTTAACATAAGTTTCAAATATCAAAGCTAGCTCTGCTTTTGTTCACACTGTGCTCAAGTGTGACTGCCTTGTATCAAAATCTTTGTTTTTCCAGACAGAAACTATCTCAATACTTTTAGGCTATTTTAATTTCTCTATTGTCTGAAATTCCTTGCCAATTTAAGGACAATTCATCTTAGGTATTCAGTTGCTGTCACTGAGACCCACAACCTAAAGGAAGAAATGTTTTATTTGGCCCACGGTTTCAGAGGACTGACTCCATGGTCAGGTGTTCTACGGCAAGAAGACTATGCAGGAAGGGCACAGTGAGGCAAAGCTGCTCACGTCAGAGTGGCCAGAGCACTGTCTGTAAGGAACAAGACAGGGGTCAGACCTAGTGGCCAGGGTCCCACCTCCATGGTCCATCCACACACACCACAGGCTGCTTTTCTCGTCTGAGCAGCTCCCAAACCATTTTTGCTTGTCTGTTGTTTTCTAAGACTCTGTCTCACTGAGTAGCTCAGACTGAACTTGAACTCACCATGTAACCCAGGTAGGCCTAGAAAGAAGGGCAGTCTCTTGCCTCCACCTTCCAAGTGCTGGGATTACAGGTGTGCACCACTATGGCTGCCTGAGGCCAATTAAATTTGACAATCAAGGTTAACTGTCACATTCCATCCCTTGTGAACTTGATACTCAAATACATTTCTTTAAATTATACTTAGTCACCAAATAAACAGGTCACAATATAACTGTTCCACATACAACCAAAAATAAATACAGGTCATAATTCTGCTTAATGTGATTTAACTGTCCCACATACAAGCAAAACTACACTATGTCGTTCCCAAAGTCTTAACAGTTCCAGCATTGTTCAAAAGTCCAAGTCCAGGGCTAGTGAGATAGCTCAGCAGACTAAGTGCCTGCTTAGGCAAGATCAGGGACCGGAGTTCAATCCCTGGCACCACATGCCATGCTGGCCCCATCCCCAGGCATTCAGAGGCAGCCACTGGGCATGGTGGCACACGCCTGTAATCCCAGTACTTGGGAGGCTAAAAACAGTAGGATCACTATAAGTCTGAGCTGCATAGTGAGACCCTGTACCAAATACACTTAAAGAAAAAAAAAGTTCAAGTCCAAAAACTCTTCTGAGACTCGGGGGAAACTCCTTGCTCTAAATCCCTAAAAAGGGGCAACCCGCTCAGGACCCCCTTCTTTCTCTCTCTGACAGAAGGTTTTCTATCCAATAAAATTTTTCCTCAACCTCAATAAATAAATAAACAAACAAACACAATCACACACATTGTTTTTTACAAAAGAGCCAAAATAAATAAATTAAATCCCTAAAAAATTCAAAATGCAAGTTTTGTACTGCCAATATACAATAGTAAACATTTCCACATCAAAAGGGAGGAAAAGTTAAAGAATAGAATCAAAGCAAGACCTAAAATGAATAAAGCAAATGTTAAATCTGGCAGTTCTATGACTGGTACCCACAACATATGCTGATAAGATTGCCTTGCTGGCTTCTGCCTATATGGTCTCTTTCTTGGGCTGGCTCCACCTGCCATCTGCAGCTTGGTCAGCTTTCCATGTTCCTGACATCTGAGTTCCTGAGGTCTTTGCTGCACCTTCTGCTTTATCCCTATAGCTTCCGGCGTCTTACTCTCAGCTGCACATTGCCTGGCCTCCCAAGTCTTCCTCTGAAATCTGAGTGGCAACCTTCTGGGCCCACAACTCACATTCTACATGCTGAGCAGTCAGTACCATGTGGACAACTTCAAGGTGTGCCACAGCTCAAGTAGTATCCAGGCCCCTTGGACCACGCCTACAGTGACCTCTGAGTATCTGGACGGCTGAGCACGACGGAATGAATCCTGGGGAGCCAATTCCCTACAAGGTGTCTCTTCAGCAGGGATTGACACTTATCAGCAGGCCTTCACACGTATCCCCAGCCTTTTCCTCCATTTTTTTTTTTTAAAGATAGGGTCTATTAGCCGGGCATGGTGGCACGTGCCTGTAATCCCAGCACTCGGGAGGCTGAGGCAGGAGGATTGTTGTGAGTTCGAGACCAGCCTGAGCTACAAAGTGAGCTTAAGGCCAGCCTGAACTGCATAGTGAGACCCTGTCTCAAAAAAAAAAAAAGACAAAAAAAATAATAATAATAATAAAGATAGGGTCTAAAATAAACTGCCCAAGCAGGACTTGAACTTTCAATTGTCCTATTCAGCCTTACAGACTGTTTGGATTACAAGCTTGTGTTATCATGCCAGAGAGTATACCACACTGAAAGTGAGCCTCACACAAAGTTTTAGGGCAATGGTAAGGTGTAGACAATTTTTTGTCAAATGAAACACACAAGGCTTCTAGTCATATTCCCACTAAAATCCTTCTCAACTGAAACCTCACCTTGGCCTTTACGACCCATATTCCCAACAGCATTCTAGACTTTTTTTTTCTTTTTGAGACAGGGTTTCACTATGCAATTCAGGCTGGCCTTAAAATCACTTTGTAGCGAGGCTGGCTCACAGTCTTGTCTCAGCACCTCAAGCGCTGGGATTATCAGTGTGCACCACCATGCCTGGATAGCATCCTAGACTTCTGAGCTCCAACCAGAAGATCTGCTTACTGAATCATAGGGCTTCTTTAGCCCGCAATGCCAAATCTTCCCAAAGTTTTCCTATAACTAGTCCTAAAGCCTTCTGAGCTACATGGTCAGGTAACATCAAGGCAATAACCACATTTCCCCAGTATTAGGGTTTTTTTTTGTCTTTTTGAGACAGGGTCTCACTATGCAGTTCAAGCTGACCTTAAGCTCACTTTGTAGCTCAGGCTGGTCTGGAACTCACAGCAATCCTCCTGCCTCAGCCTCCCAAGTGCTGGGATTACAGGCATGAGCCACCACACCCGGCTGATAAGAGTTGTTTTTTTTCAGAACTGGGGATTGAACTCAGGCCTTTGCAATTGCTAGAGAAGTGCTTATTCTACTGAGCCATCTCCCCAGCCCCACCAGTATCAACTTTTGATATTGTTTAGTGTTTCTGTTGCTGGGACAATATATATGACATCATCAATCTAAGGGAGGAAATGGCTCATTGGGGCTCATGATTTCAGATGATCCCATCCCAGGTCAGCTGGCTCCATGGTAGAATACTCATGGTGGAAGGGGACGGGAAAGCAAAGCTGCCTACTTCACAGTAGCTGGGAAGCAAACCAGGGGCAGTGCCAAAAGAAAGGGGTTGGGGACCAGATACACCACCCAAGCTTATGTCTCTATAGCCTATCTAGACATGCCCAGAAGCATGCTTTCTAATCTTCTCTGGGCGACTCTAAATCCATCAAATTGACAATCCAGCTTCATACTTGCTTATATACCACTTTCAATGTCTAACATGTTTTCCCAGGTGAGAGAAATGGACACAACCTATTCATTGTATACTTTTGCCCCACTTTCATAATTGTCAAGGACAGTATCAACTACAGGACATGCACAAGCCATACTCAGACTTATAATGACTATGTTTGAAATTTATGAATAGACAAATGATGTCTGTGTCTTTGAAAAAGAATATTCCTAGAATCCAGCAGCTCAATCCCTGATTCTGCAAAAAACAAAACAAAACAAAACAAACAAACAAAAAACACTTACTATACTGAATGATCTAACTGCCTGAAGAGTATTAAATAACATGAAGCAATGGCTATATTTTTCTACCAAATAAATGTGTGATTCACTTAGTTTTTTTCATTAGTAACAGGATACACAGATAAATGGAAAGTGATAGCACTGTGCCAGACATGAGGTACAGCAGATGTCCCGAGCAAACACATATGTATTTATTCAGGTGTGTTTATGTGTGCATACAGAGAAGGAAGAGGCTGAATCAATTACCACAAGGGGTAATCTCTCTTACTTTCTTTCTTTTTTTTTTGGCAGAACCAGGTATTGAACTTAGGACCTTGCGCTTGCCAGGGAAGCACTTATTTCACTGAGCCATCTCCCTAGTCCCTTAGTTACTTTCAAGGAGTCATTTTATTCTGTTATATTAGGTTCTTAACTCAAAACAGGGACTTAAAAGTAACATCCACAGGAAAATCACTAATGGCCTAGGACAAGATGCAGAACCGTCTAGAGCTTTCAGTGATACAAACACTGCAGTGTGCCATAGATTCACCGAACTGGCCTAAGATTTCAAATAGCTCAATATACTTAAGATGATCTATTAATGGGAAGAAGGGAT
The DNA here is from genome assembly GCA_004027165.1 of Ctenomys sociabilis. Classification (NCBI taxonomy): domain Eukaryota; kingdom Metazoa; phylum Chordata; class Mammalia; order Rodentia; family Ctenomyidae; genus Ctenomys; species Ctenomys sociabilis. The sequence continues at coordinate 7,871 of PVKA01043461.1, read as the reverse complement.
CATGTGCTCAGATAAGCAAATGATGCTGAAGTAGGGTGAAGTAGAAACAAGCCAGGCCTGGTGGTGCATGCCTGTAATCTCAGCACTCAGGAGGCTGAGGCAGAAGGATTGTTGCAAGTTCAAGACCAGCCTGAGCTACAAAGTGAGCTCAAGGCCAGACTGAACTGCACAGTGAGACCTGTCTCAAAAGACAAAAACAAACAAAAATTGCATATATATATATATAATATATATATATATAATTACAAATTATAGGCTAGGGGTGTAGCTGGGTGGTAGAGTACTTGAGAGTACTTGGCTAACATGTGTGAAGCTCTGGACTTGATCCTATTATAAAAATAAGAGAAAATCTTTAAAATTTAGATGTTTAATGCAGAAAAGCGATGGTACAGCTTGATAAGGATCATCAAATATTCAACATGTACTTGTTGTCTGACTACTGTGCACACAGGGCAAGGCAAATGCTGTATGGGAGGCAAGAGCTGGGGAAACAGACATAATTACACTACGTAGAGACAGGTGTCACTAGAAAGGCTCACCGATTATTATGGGAATGTGGATGTGGGAGAATTTATTTGCCCAAAAAAGTCTTTGGCTTTTTTGTTTCATTTAGGTTTTTTTTTTTTTTTTCATTTTGGATAAGTATTCAGAGAAGGGATCACACTGTTTATCAAGGTGCCTGCTACAAAACAAGTGCTCCACAAGTACCAGTTACTATTATCTGGCTGAAGCACAAAGTAATAAAAGTACTAGGGGAGGAGTGGAAGCGAAAAGACAAATCTGTTAATGACCTTCTAAGATGATGAAGTCCATAAGAATTCACACTGAAATGTCAGGCTTTATTGTAAGTAAATGGGCAGCAATCACATGTTTAAGCAGTTAACCATTAAGGCAAGAACTAATATGCAGTAGTGTTAGAGGCTATAGAACACAAAGAGACAAGTAGTAGGGACAACAAATTTAGCTTCAGTAATGGTGCATTTAAGGTGTCCAACCATGCAACAGAGGACATCTGCATGGCAAAGGTCTGGCCACTGGGACCAAACAAAAGGGTGAGGATAGCAAGAGAAGGCTGAAGAACCAGGACACACAGGCACTGCAGAAATTAGAGGGGCACAGTTTCAATGAGGTGAGCAATAACACTGAATATACAGAAAGATACTAAATATGATGTAGACTGAAAAGCACCAACTAGTCTTAGAAACCAAGAAGTCAACGATGATCTTAGCAAAGAGTTGTTTTGGTGAAAGTGTGTGTGTGTGTGTGTGTGTGTGTGTGTGTGTGTGTGTGTATCAAATGAGACTGCAGAAGTACAAGGAAAGACAAGCAGGTAAAGAATAAAAATGCTGGGACCAGGGAGATGGCTTCCCTGGCAAGAATAAGTGCTTCCCTGGCAAGCACAAGGCTCTGAGTTCAATCCCTAGTACTGAAAAAAAAAAAAAAAATGATAACAAATAAAAATAAAAAATAAGGAGTTGGAAAGATAGCTGGGTGGTCTAAGTGCCTGCCTGGCAAGTGCAAGGTCCTGGGTTTAATGCGTGGTACCACATGTCATACCAGCCCTGGAACCCCAGGTATGATATGCTGACCACAGAAACTGGGCATGGTGGCACACACCTATAATCTAGCACTGGTGAGGCTGAGACAGGAGGATCACTATGAGTCAGAGCTGTGTAGTGAGACCCTGTACTAAATACATAAATAAATAAAATGCTGAATGCTCAGACTGCAATGTGTACTTTTTCTTCTGAGATTCAGTCTTGTTACATTGCTAAGATAGCCTCAAACTCCAGAGCTCAAGCAGTCCTGCCTCAGCCTTTAAAGTAGCTGGGACTATAGGTGCATGGCACCATACCCAGCATGCAGTATTTTCTTTATAGATACACAATTATGAAGGGCCAAACGAAAGGTCTTATTATACTGAGTAAAATAATGCTGGTGGATAAAAGAACATTTCTCAACCATTCAAATAAAGCTAAAATGGGTTATAAGGATCATAAAGAATATCTACTAGTCCTTCGACAGAATTAAGAGAACTGATTAAGAGTAAGCCTGGAAAAGCCTCAACATTCACTTCCCTGGAGGCAGCAAAGTCCAAAGACAAGTTTTTCAACAATCCCCTGTTGCTGCAGTACAGAACTCTTTTTTCTTTTTGTAGCATGGGGAATGGAACCCAAGGCCTTGTACATGTTACCTCTGAGCTGCACCTTCAGCCTGAGAATTATTAATTTTAAAGCTATTCAGAAAAACCAAACACTAGAGCGCAGGCCTGGCTTGTGAATGAGACTGCCCAGGGCCGCAGGATCCTGAAGCGGCCCAGAGCACAGGCCCAGCATGGAACCCTTCAGCCGAATTCCCTGCAAAGAGGCTAGAGGCAAGACCCACCCAGCTGATTCAGGAGCAGAACATCTGGCCAGAGTGACACAAAGGGCTCATCTGCAACAGGAAGAAATGGAACACAGCAACCAGACCTAAGCACAACCACCTGGAGGAGTCTGAACTTCCTACATCCAGACCTGCTGCTAAGGTAATACTCTATCTAAGCTCTACACCAAAGGTCTAAAGTCAGTGGTACAGAAAATGACAAAGATAAGGAACAAAAAGCAGTCTCAGGCTCCTAGTCCACCCAGTACAAATGCAGAAGACACTAGCATAGAGGAAATTGGAAATCACACACCTGAAATCTCTGAAATAATAGCGTTGGAAGTAAACAACTGCAGAAAGGTATAGAAGAAATCAGAGCAGAAATAATTTCTGAAGTAAAAAAAGTAGTGATAACTATAATCAAAGAAGTACTAAGTGCTGCTTTTTTTTTTTTTTTTTTTTGCAGAACCGGGGATTGAACTCAGACCCTTGCACTTGCCAAGGAAGTGTTTATTCCACTGAGCCATCTCCCTGGCCCTAAAGTGCTTCTAAAGAATACACTGATAAAAAAAAATAGAGCAAAATATAAAAATGATGGAACCCCTGAATAAGCAATATAGGAAAGATACGGAATGTATGAAGCAGATTCAAAGTGATTGGTACACAGGAAATTAAAACCTCAATCACAAGCTGGCAAATCTATTTGTGTAAAAGTGAAAATAGGCTTTCTGACATTAAAGACACCATTGCAGCTAGTGAAAAAGTAAGCAAAGATCTCTTAACAACAACTAGGATGCAGGAAAAAATAATTCAACACCTGCAAGATGATGCAAAGATGAACAATGTGAGACTAATAGGCATCAATGAGAAGGAGTCAATACAAATGATATAAAAAGAATATGGGCAGAAGTAATAGCAGAAAACTTCCCAAATATGGGCAACAATCTGACATTCAGTAACCAAAGCACATAGAACTCCAAACAACATCAACTCAATTAAAACCACTTACAGACATATAATAATCAAGGATCCCAGAAATTCGGCACAGAAACAGTATACTAAAAGCCACTAAACAAACAGATCATTAAGCTGGGCCTGGTAGTGCATGCCTGTAATCCTAGCACTTGTGAGGCTGAGGCAGGAGGATTGTTGTGAGTTCGAGACCAGCCTGAGCTACAAAGTGAACTTAAGGCCAGCCTGAACTGCATAGTGAGACCCTGTCTCAAAAAAAAAAAAAAAAAAAAAAAAAAAAAGAAACAGATCACGTGTAAAGGAAAACCCATCAGAATAACAGCAGATTTCTCTTCACAAACCATCAAATCAAGAAGAACATGGAGCAAAATACTTCAAGTCTTGCAAGAAAACAAATTCCAACCCAGACTGATATACCCTGCAAAACTCTCTTTCAAGTATAATGGAGAAGTAAAATACTTCCATGACAAAGAACAACTAAAGCATTTCATGATGACAAAGCCAAGCCTACACAGACTACTAAATGATGTTCTAGAGAGGGAGCAAAATGATCACAACTCCATGAACGGGAATGGAAAGAACCCACCAAATAGGGCAAACAAATACAGGAGAATAAGAGGTATGAAACAGTAGTCTTTCAGTTATTCTTTTGTCTACAGCAGCAAAATATTTCCATCAGAACACTCTACAAATGGAGTTCTCTTGCACCCTATGGGTCAAGATTCCATATGGGACTACAGAGTGGTTTTCAAGGAAATAGCTGTAGCTCAGTTCCACAAGTGACACCTGGCTACCAGTAAGTGTCATGGTCATTATCCATGTCCACAACACATAGAACTTTGTGTGATATCCTATCCCCAAACTGTCAGAAGTGGTGGTCATTTATTTGTCATTCTAGCATTTATCTTATGTTTTATTCTTAGTATTTCTTTACTATCATGAAAACTTTTTCTTAATTCAAATATTTTGAAACATTTAATTTTTAATTAATTGGTATTTAATTTTCTGAATGTTTAATCTTATTAAGATTTATACTATATCTTTGAATTATAATTTATCTAAAAGACACTGTCTGATATCTTCTTCTAGTATTAGAAACTTTAAAAAGTATATTTCCATTTTCTGTTGACTCTATATTACTTCTTCCCTGTCTTTTACACACATATACACACACATATATATGAAAAAAAAAAAAAAAACCTGTATAACGCAACATAAGATTGGTACTGTTTCAGAGAAATCTTCAATGAACTTTTTTTTTTTTTTGTCTTTTTGAGGCAGGGTCTCACTATGCAGCTCAGGCTGGCCTTAAGCTCACTTTGTAGCTCAGGCTGGTCTTGAACTCACAACAATCCTCCTGCCTCAGCCTCCCAAGTGCTGGGATTACAGGCCTGCGCCACCACGCCCGGCTTTCAATGAACTTTTAAATAAGGGCTCATCTAATATATTTTATATAGTCGTGCATAACTATCACTTTGAGAGCTCTTTATTGTTCATCCAGGAGCATACTGCAATTTTTCTTGCCTTTTGAATTGTGCTGTTATTTCCTATATGCTACATCTGGAGGTATTAAAATATTTCAAGTTTGTATAACTAGAAAATATTTTACTTTTAGTTTTCAAAGGTATGTTTGCTAAGCATAAAATTCAAAGAGGATAGATTTTTTTTCTTTCAGTCCTTTGATTAGTCTAGTTTCTTACACACTTGGTTCTTTTTTTTCTTTCTAGTGTGGAGTAAGATGCTATTTAATTTTGTCCTTCCATTAATATTTTTATGTATATGCTTTAATCATATTTTTCTTTACAATATGTTTTGGACAATTTCATTTTTGTGTATCTTGGTATGATTTTATTTAAATTTTCTTGTGCAAAAGGTTCATTTTTGTTGGAAATGTGGTATTACAAGTTGAATTAAATTCAGAAATTTAAATCTTTAAATATTTATTCCCTACTCCTTTCTACTTTGAGAATTCTAATTATATAAATATAAGTTTCTTGGTTTTGACACAGTGAACTATTATGACTGATCTGTAAATTCTTTCTTCATTTTTATTTTGGACAATTTTATTGTTATATTCATTTATGTTTGTAAATAATTTATTTTCAATTTTTTTTGAAAAACTGGGGATTGAACTCAGGCCCTTGTGCTTGCCAGGGAAGCGCTTATTTCACTGAACCATCTCCCTGGCCCTTCAATTTGCAATCTATTAAAAAAATTAAAAAATTAAAAAAACGACCAAACACTCACCTTTTGGTTAGCTCTTTGACTCTGTCCTGATTTCTCTGGTGCTGAACGTGTATTTCCTCAATGCGAACACGCCTGTCCTCCATGAGCCCTTCAACTTGCTCTCTGGAGAACCTGGTCTGCTCTTCCAGCTGTGCCTGCAGTGCTTCCACCTAGGCAGGACAATAGGTGAGACACCTGCCCTGCTTCCACTGGCCTCATCTAGAAGTGAGCACTTTGCCAGAAACAGCAAAGAAAACAATGCCCCAAACCAAAAATACAGCAGCAAAACAAACAAGAAAAAAACTTCGGCTCTAATTCTATTTAATGTCTTTTTTGTTTTTCAGACAGGGTAGGGGCTGGGGAGATGGCTCAGTGGAATAAGTGCTTCCCTGGCAAGCACAAGGGCCTGAGTTCAATCCCCGGTTCCACCAAAAAAAAAAAAAAAAAAAAAGACAGGGTCTCACTATGCAGTTCAGGCTGGTCTTGAACCCGCTATGTAGCCCAGGCTGGACTCGAGCTCACAGCAATCCTTCTGCCTCAGCCTTAGACCTGTGCCATGATGCCTGACTTATTGTCTTACACATAGATTTGGGCAACACAAGAACAGATTCTTTGTCCACACTAAGCTCACATCTAATATCATACAGGGAAAGTTACAAAACCTGGTTTTCCTCTGATTCTTGCTGTTAGGACTATTAGACTTTTAAGATGTGCTGCTTACACAGAAACAGAATGACTTAGGTTACAGCAAAATGAACACGATGCGATTTCCTGCTCTGAATCTGGTTATCAGGACTCTACATGGAGATAACTAGCCAAAAGTAGAAATTGTTATATACATCAAGGGCCCCCACTCAAGCCAGAGCAACTCAATAAAAAATATCATGGTTCAAAATGGTATACAAATGCCAGGTGGTAAGAAAATTATTTATTAATTTCCTCAACTTTAGAATTCATGCACTAAATCCATACAGACAAGCTTTCCTTGGTACCTTTCATATGCCCTTGACTAAGCACAAAGTGACTCTTTTGGATTATTTTGTTGGTAGGGCTTTGCATATAAATTGAAGGTTCAAAGAGGTCCTTTTAAAATGTTCCAATAAAGAATAATGGCTTTTAAATGCCAGGGCTTAGGATGGGCATGGTGGCACACAACTGTAATCCCAGCACTTGTGGAGGCTGAGGCAAGAGGGTCCTGGAGAGAGACCAGCCTGGGTGGGCTACAAGTACAGTCAAGGCCAGCCTGAACTGTACAGTGAAACCCTGGCTCAAAAAAGACCAAAAATTAAAAATACATACATATGTATATACAAACATACAAGAGCTTAGTAATTAGGAACAACCTCAATTTCTTAGCACATGTTGCCTAAATGCATCCTATGTGCAAAGAGATACTTACATGACATTGAGAGTATGTCATACAAAGCCAAATGTAGGGATTAAAAATTGCCTTAATCTGCTAAAATGAAGACATACTTGTAGGATGAGTGCCTGTGTGTCTTGTTGGTACTGCTCAGCACCGTCCTCCTTCTTTCTCATTGATGGTCCTTTTTTGCTTACTTTTGCACCTAAAATAGCAAATACAAATTCATTTTGAAGATTTTATTTAACCCTCTTTGTTTCTTTTTTTTGTATTTTAGTGCAGGATCTACAGGGTCTACAGGGTCGTACTATATAGATCTGACTCCCAGTGATCCGCTTGTGTTCAACTTCCCAGGAGAGGGATTACAGGTATGTGCCACCATGCCCAGACTCAATCACAGTCTCAGTGTGCCCCAGGTACAGGGCCTATAGGGCATGCTGGCGATCAAAGTGCTTTAACTTGCTGAGCTATTTGGCTGGCCCCTGCTTTTTCTATTGGAATGTTCCTTTGGATTGTGTTTATTTTCTAGTAAAACTATGTTTAGTCAGAACCAGAAATCATCCTTACCAATTCCTTCAGTCAAATTTAAATATTTTAGTTATAACATATCACAGTTTCTAAAAGTACAGGTAAAAGGTGGGAGTGGTGGTGCACATCTGAAGTCATAGCACTGAGAGGCAGAGACAGGAGGCTTGCCATGAGTTAAGGCCAGGCTAGGCTATGTAGTGAGTTCAAGGTCACCTGGACCATATAGCAAGACCCTGTCTCAAAAAATAAGGAAAAAGCCAGGCGTGGTGGCGCATGCCTGTAATCCCAGCACTTGGGAGGCTGAGGCAGGAGGATTGTTGTGAATTCGAGACCAGCCTGAGCTACAAAGTGAGCTTAAGGCCAGCCTGAACTGCATAGTGAGATCCTGTCTCAAAAAGACAAAAAAAAAAAAAAAAAG
>PVKA01043460.1:0-16754 GCA_004027165.1 Ctenomys sociabilis | reverse complement strand
TTAACAATGTATCAATGTTAAGATATGTTAATCTTGAGTGAGAGGTCTTTGAACAAGACTTGGGGAGAAGAGGGAACACCAAACAGGCTTGTTTTCTTTTTGACAGACACACAGAAAATCTACACTGGTATTCAGTCCATCAATTCATGAAATAGGCAGAGAATTTAACTGAAAAGTACAGAAGTATAAATAGAAAATTGGTACTCTGAGCTACCATGAGAACAGCTCACTTTTCAGACATGTTAGTCTAGTAACTAGCATTTACATGGTCACACAAACTAAACTGTCAAAATAGTTTAAACCTTCAAGCTAAATAAGGATAACATCAATCTATTCTCAAAACCCCACAATACTTGTCAGGGAGACTGAATGAGACTGAATGAGAACATTTAGGTTACATTAAAACCTTAAACATAAATGAATACTGTCCTTGTAAGGAAACCTAAGACAAATATTAATAGCAATGTGTTAGATTAAATATTAGGTGGAAACGGAAGTAGGGAAGTCTGTCTTCCTTGTTTAAATGACCTATCATGTTTCCAGTGAATGTGAGACATTTCCTAACTAAAATACAAAAAAAAAAAAAAAAAGTGGAAAATAAATACATGAAAAGATTTAAGAAAGAAGTTTATTTCTAGTTTTAAAACAATTATGGGGGGGGCTGGGGAGATGGCTCAGTAGAAAAAGTGTCTGCCTAGCAAGTGCAGGGTCCTGAGTTCAATCTCCACTACCATAAAAAATAATAAATAAATAAAACATTTTAAATGAAGTGAAATACAATGAATTAAAAAAATTATGGGATCATATAAAATTAAAAAGCTTCTGCACATTAAAAAAAAAAAAGAGTGAAAGTACAACCCACAGAACAGGTGAAGTTTTTCCAGGAATTCCTCAGAGAACTATTATCTAGAATATATAAAGACTAAAGACTCAAGGACACTAGATTCCTCCCAAAAATAAAAGACCCAGTCAAAAAAGGGCAGGTGAAATGAACAGACACTTCAAAGAAGAAGTACAACCAACCATGTCAACATCACTGGTCATTCAAGAAATGCGAGTTAAAGGAACACTGAGATTCTGTCTCATTCTAGAACAGTATGGTCATCATCAAGAAATCAAGTAATAACAAAGCCGGTGAAGATATAGCAAACAAAAAGAGCTCTTCTACACCGTTAGTGGGAATGCAATCCAGTACAGCAGCTAAGGAGACCCAGTGTGAAGATGCCTCAAATAGAAGCCCAACCTAAAGGAAGCAATTTCAATCCAGCTACTCTCCTTCATGGTGTCCTCCCAAAAGAGCTAAGACATCACATTACAGGGACACCTGTAATGTGCACAGCAGTCTGTGCGTCTGTCCATCAACAGATGAGTGGATAGGGAAAAGGTGGTATCAACACAGTTGAGTTCTACTCTTGTATAAGGAAAGACGGATGCACTTTTAATTCATAATGTAAAATAAAGCAGACATACAAGCTTAAATATCCTACAGTTTCTCTCATATGAGAAGCACAAAATATAATTAAATAAATCCGTAGTAAAATAAAAGGACAGAGGAACTAGAGAGACAGCTCTTTCTCAAAAGAAGATCAAGAGATGCAGGGAGAGAGAAAGGTGATTCAGATGTGCAAGGTACATGTAGAACTCCACAGAAGGGACATAAACATTACGTACTGCAAACATGTACTAAAGAAAATTTTAAAAACCTGTTGTAGGATTTTTATCTATGGCATCAGGTTAACGTAAAACTCCCAGATGATGCCCGAGTGGGTCACAGCCAGGTGGAGCAGTGCACACCTGTAACTCCCAGATGATGCCTGAGTGGATCACAGCCAGGTGGAGCAGTACGCACCTGTAACTCCCAGATGATGCCTGAGTGGGTCACAGCCAGGTGGAGCGGTGCGCACCTGTAACTCCCAGATGATGCCCGAGTGGGTCACAGCCTGGTGGAGCGGTGCGCACCTGTAACTCCAGCACTGGCGAAGCTGCAGCAAGAAAGCTGCTGTACTTCGAGGCCAGCCCACCTATGGAGTGAGCTCAGTGACAGCCTGTCTCAGATGATGAACAGAGTGGACTGCCACTATTTCAAAGACTATGTTGTTTCAGGCCCTGTTCCTTCACTTTTTCTGTTTCATTTTAAAAATTTTTAATAACTAGCTTTTTACTTGATACAAATCATTTCATCTAAAAATTTAAAATCTTCTAAATAGCCACAGCAATGCTACCATTTAATGAAAGCCTAGGGCCCAGGAAAAACTAAATCAAGACCTGAACTATACACACCTGCACTTTAATCAAGAAAGATGAAAACCAAGACAATGAAACGTTTGGCTCCATCTCAGCGGCAGCAGTTGGCGTAACCAGCGAAATCACCGTGACAGCTGGGCCTGGCCACCATGACCACCAGTGCCTTCCTAGTGTGAGAGCGCCTGGCTGTGGTACACACACTCGGCTCATGTTTCTCACTGCAGCCAGTTTTACAGAACACTTTCCTTAAGTGCATGTTTCTGGTATTTTTCCTTAAAATGAGCAATGGCTGGTTATTCAGGCTGCCAAAGTTAGGCTACGGTGAGGATGATGGGAACATTTCCCAGTGAAAATACCAGATTCAAAAGCTGACAAAAGAAGCTGACACAAAGCACCAAGTTACTTCCATCCAAACATCCAGTTGTGACACTAGGCAAGGTACTGAAACGCCCTGAGATTTGCTTCTTTAAGTACAGAATAACAATACTATTTATTACATTTGTGACTGTCAACAAGACAGAATTCAGGAGCATGACTGTCACAGTGAGACCACAATAAATGTTAATTGGTGCACCTGCTATTTTTACTAGACAAATCTATGCTAATAAATACAGTCATTGTTTGTATCAACTACTACGTATCTTTACCACAACTGTATCTTCATTCTTCCTTTGAACCTATGACACTGTAATTTCAGATGCTAGTGAACTGTCCATGTCACACGTTTTTCAGTCACTGCACTTCAAGACTCTAAAGGTATGTCATGGCAATCAACTCCTTCTAAAAGAATGAGAAAGCAAGAACAACATGCTAACTGACCTATTTCAAGAGAAATGATCACTCTTTTTTCTTCACAAGTAAAAAACAGTCTCTGTGGCTACTAATGGTAATAATGATGCTCATCTGGAGGTTTCTAATTTGCAAATCACTCAGCACAGTAGTGAGAAAGCTCTATCTCTTGCTCTGCCTTACTCTGAATTTTCCGCAGAACCAGCCACGGTTTTCACTGTATTCACGCGTGGACACAAACAGCAAGCATCACACAAGTGAAAGCTTTATTATTATTATTTATTTTTTTGCCTGTTTTCTAATAGTTTATTGAAGCAGGGAAGATAAATGGAGATCCACAAATTTTTCTCTACACAAATTTACAGAAAACCTTGAAAGACTGTAATTATCTCACAAAACAGTTAAACTGCACTATTAAAAAGGACAGTTTTGAGGACTGTTATTTAATATTTAAACTTCGGCCAGGACTCAACAGAAAATCTCAAGTTTAGAGTCACTCTTATGTTCTCTGTCTGAAGTGGCAAACTGCCACAGAACTGTATTCTTGTCACACGAAATCTTTTATTTTACAAATCAAAGACATAAAATTCTGTAGCATAGTGAATGAAGCAAAATCAATGCTAAGGTAGTTCCTTAACATTCAAGAACTGAGATCCAAATAGTGATTTTTAGGCCTCTAAGAAGCTGGACTTTGAAGGCATTTAATGAAGACAAACAGTAATAGTAATAACAAAACAACATTAATTTGAAGCTATTTAAAAAATTCTAGGGCCAGCCAAATAGCTCAGCAGATTAAAATGCCTGCAAGCAGGCACAGGGGCCAGAGGTTCAATCCCCACGCTGCCATGCCGGCCCTGCCCCCAGGGCTCTCTGAGACAGCAATGGAACCTGGATGTGGTGGTACGGGCCTGTAATCCCAGCTCTTGGGAGGCAGTAAACAGGTGGATCACTGAGCCCGATCTAGTGGTGAGACCCTGAACACCCTGTAGACTCTTCCCTAAAATATAATAAATAAATAACTCTATCTTCTCCTATACCTTATTATTAAAGACAAGCAAAAAAAACAACATATCATTCTAACATCTTATAATTAGGAAGTTTACTTGATTTATATTAATTTCCCGTGGGAACTAATCTGTCAGTTTGGTGTTCCATGTTTTTGCGGTGCTAGGGACTGAATCCAGGGTCTTATACAAGCCAAACAGATGCTCTTTCACTGAGCTATCCCACCAGCTCAGCTAGTAGTTTTACAAACCTTATTTCCATTTGTTCTTAGTACATCCTCGATGTGGTAACTGCATTTTCACTAGTCTTCACCAGAAAGTAAACCACTACATGAATAGTGCAGGAACCACAGCACCCCCAAAGGATTACATAGATCAAACTCGGGCAGCAGAGCTGATATTTAGGCTCCCGCACCCAAGGTGACACTTGCCTTTGCCCCTTGCTGAGATGGAATGTCTGCTTCCACTGTCATAAATGAAGCCAAACTCAATGACACGGAAACTTTGCCAGCACTGTAATCTAATGTTCCATTCATTATGTGTTATTGATGCTGTCAGATAACAGACATTTCTCGGCAGTGAGGAGCTTATATAGTCCAATAAAAAATAATTTACTCCTAATCCTCCAGATCATGAGCCTAAGATCTTTGTTTTATGAAACTAGGATAACAACATGAAAGGCTACACTGCCTTTAAAAGTATGAACCTTTGAAGATGTTTGCAGAAGAAATTAAGAAGTATGTGAAGACTATAAAAAGGGAAAGAACAGGAAAAGACTGAAATTCTCCATTTATAGAAAAGTCTGGGAGACAAACCTTTGTAGCTGTGTTCAAACCACAGTTCTGGTCATAGAGATGTCAGTTATCAATCCTCTCCGAAACGGGCTCCATGATGTTAGTTTTGAGCTTTCCTAGAACTTTCTCAAGCACCTTTCAGGTGCTTGCCACATCTCAGGGCCTAAGCCTATAAAAACCTAAATCCCAGGAAGTTCAGAAGGGCCCCAAGTACCCCCCCATATCTGCTCATTCAGGCTCAGATACTGGAGGACAGCTATTTTAAAAGGGTCTAAAAAATAGTATGTCTCTCAAGAATAACAACATTCAATAAAAATGAAAAATTCCCTACCTTGAATACAGCAAGCTGTTGATTAATTGTTTCTATCTCCATCCCAACAGGACCCTGTGACTCTTCATGTTCTTCAGCTTTTTGGAGCAGAGTAGAAAACTCTTGAAATTTGCTATAGAATTCTTCAAGACGCTCAAGCATCCCTTCAACCTGCTCTTCTCTAGTGCATGCTCGGTCCAGTAATTTGTTGCACTGTTTGCTTAAGGCCTCCAAGTCCCTCTTGATTCCAACAAGGTCTGGGGAGGCCTCCTCTGTGGCCAACATCATCTTGCAGGTTTTATTGGCATTGTCGTTGCTCGCTATGAGGGCTCCTAGTTTCTTCAGAAAGGCTTTTATAGCCTCCTTTTGCATTTTCAATGTTTCTACATCTCTGCCCACTGGATCCATGCTATCCAGTTCATCATCAAACTCTGCAAACTGAGAAAACATTTCTCGGATGGTATTCTGGAAATGTCCAATGCCCTGAAGCTTGGTTTCTAAGAATGAACATTTTTCATCAACCTGCTGACTCAGTGTGCTATGCTCTTGAGCTAAGGTTTCTGCTTGTAATAAAATGTCAGAGGTTCCCTTTGAGTCCGAGGCTTCTACCACAAGATCCTGAGCAAGCCTTCTGGCCAAGTCTACCTGGTGCTTCAAGGTCTGTAGTGTTTTCTGCTGAGCCTGTAGCATGGTCAGGCACTTGTTACTGTAAGCCTGGGGACCCAGGGAATCGTGGACATCCAACTGCTCCTTTGCACACTGAAGCTGCCTATTGGCTTCTTTAGAAACTTCTTGAAATTCTTTAAACTTCTGGGCCATGTTCTCCAGAGAGAACTTCTTCTTATGAAGCTGTTCAGTGATTGTGTCTACCTTCTGGATCAGTGCTTTATTCTCATCTGTTACCACCTCTTTATCTACTTCACAGACACTGAGGAGGCTGTTGGCTGTGTTGTTCAGCAGTTCTACCATACCGAAGTGCTGGTCCATTTCCTTCTGCAGAGACTTCAACTTGGAAACAGAATTCTCGGTTTCAGCAGGATCCAAACAAAACTTAACTTCCTCCAGGTTGTTCTGACATTTGTCTACCCATGGCTGGAGAGTCTCCACATGTTCTTTGTACTTAAGGGCTTTTTCAAATGCATCTTTTAACTTGTCCTCTCTCTCTTTCACTTGCTTATTAAATCCATCCCAATTGTTTTTAATCGTGGTGAGATGTTGCTGTAAGGCAGCCTTCTCAGACCCTTGTGTTTTCAATAACAGATTTTCACCTTCTGCAATGGTTTTTTCATAAATATTAGACTCGGCAGCTAAAGTTTTACTGAAGTCTTTTTGATCTTTAATTAATGATTCTAAGACTTTGAGTTTGGCTGACACTGGATGAGACTTCTTTTGCTCTTCTTTCTTTGTATCCAGCCAAGCCTGAAAATCTCTAGACATCTGTTGAAATTGATGAGAGCTTGCACAGGCTGACTGAAGGTGCTGGACAAGGTTTTCTGAAAGTGAAATTACAGACATGTTTACTCTACATCCAAAGCTTAATCTATTGAAAGCTTAGAAAACAGTTTCCAAATGAATGTATACAGATGTCTAAAAGCAAGGATTTCAGCACAGACATCAAGAACTATAAGAATGACTGACACAGGGGGAAAAACTATACGTAACAATAAAAAAGAGCTAAGGTAAGAATCAAAAAGCAGGCAACAGAAGCAACAATGATCAGGAAATCAGGAAAAGTACGTTCAGGCGCAGGGTGTGGTTGGCCATGGCACTTTCCCTGCTCTACCGTCATCCTTCCCATTCCGTATGGAGAAGGGACAAGCAAAGATCTCACCTGGGTGACAATCTATCTCTTGGGAAATTTGATCTTTTTTGCTTCTATCACTTTTATATATACTAGAAGTTTAGTTGTCTATGGTCTTCCAGCTTTGAGGAGAAGCCAAGAAACCAACCCACGCAGTTTTTGTGCACTATAGTATGTTGCCTCTATGTCAAAATGGAAGTAAGTCTGAAATGCTTGCTATAATCCATAAATAAATCCAATCAACTAAAAATATAAACTGCGAGTCCCACAGCAACACTTATGCATTATGTTTCAAACAGACTAGAGCAACAAAAATATGTCTTCTTTTGGCAAGAACCTTCTGGCTTCCTCTAACCCACTATGTGCCTCTAACTAATACCAGAATACCCAGCACAGAATTACTGCTGCAGCAGGTAGTGGAGAAAAAAGAAAAACCCAGATATTTCCCTAGGTTATCTACGGGAGCTAAGATGAGGCTCCACGATAGAGAGCTTGCTGAGTCTGCATGAGACCCTGTTTAATTCTTAGCATTATCAATTAAAAAAAAGGAGACACAATGATGGAAGAAAACCTTTTAAATATCTAGACAAGGGCCAGCAAGACAGCTCAGCGGACTAAGTGCCTGCTTACGCAAGCTCAGGGACCAGGGTTTGGTCCCCAGTACCATAGGCCATGCCGTCCCTGCCACCTGGCGCACTGAGCTGACCACCAAGACTGGGAGTGGTGACGCACGCCTGTAATCCCAACACTGGGGAGGCTGAAGACAGAAGGATCACTACAAGTCCAAGCTGTGTAATGAGACCCTATCCTGCTACATAAAAATAGATATCTAATTATCTGTATTGGAGGGGTGAACTTAGGTAATATCATATATAAATGTTTACATCTGCTCGAAGCCAACCTGGGCTACCTCACCTTTGAATAGGTCTCTCATAAGCAGACTCCACCCACACAACAGCTGTCTGGGACACAAGTGGAGCACACAAAGTGCACCCAGGCTCATGTCCCACCTACGCTGTGCTCATCTTCTTAGGGCCCTGGATTACTGAAAACAGTACACCAGGCCATCTCTGCTATGTATGGTATCTAATTCTAACCAGCAAACACAAGTATTAGGAGAAAACAAACCTGCTTTCTGCTCAATATCTTTAAATGATTTTAAGATGCTGTCCAGCTGCCTACTGAGTTCTGCTTTCAGGTACTCTTCTTTCACCAGTGCTGACAGGCCCTCACAGAGTGCCTGGGCCACGCTTATCTGTGCTGATTCCTGCTCTACTTCCTGCATCAGCCTCTTGGCTGCTTCCAGCTGCTGGTTTACGGCATCGGCTCGGGTGCTTGCAGCCAGGCTGCTGAGCTTCCTCTCCAGCTCACTCAGCTTCTCCGAGAGACTTCGCAGCAGGCTCTGATACTGTGTGCTCTGGACGATGGCCTGCTCGATCCGGTCACATCTGTCACCCAGCTGTCCTGTGAGGCCGTTCCACTTCTGGGTCACAGCTGCCAGCTGCTCCTTCACAACCCCATGCAAAGAAGGGTCTTCTCCAGGCCTGCTCAGAATACCCTGGCCAGCTGCCCTGAGCTGCTCATACTGAGGTTTCCGGGTGTCAAACTCTTGCAACAGAATCTAAGGTAAACACATATCATTTTATAGTAAGTTGTATTATCATATAAGTCATAGTAGTTATAAATTATTAATTATATAGTATTGTACATTGTATATAGTATATATGGTATAAAATTGTACATAGTATATACAATACTATCTACAGCACTATAGAAAGCATATGATATATTGCAAGTCATTATTATTGTATAGTAAGTTATAGAAAGCACAATTCTAAGCCCCCCAAGAGTCAGAAATGGTACTTACTTACCGCTTTTGGGGTCTGTTTTTTAGCTATCACTCTTGTACTTCATATTTCCAGCACAGTGCAATTACATTAAACTAATTGCTAATTCAAAAAGCCTCAGTGATTCACAGAGAACACTTCAGCTAAAATGATCATTTCTTCCAAAGGGAAGAACAGAATGACTCTGGTACTGTAGGCAACATCAAGAAAAGTTCATGTAAATGTTTCACCTATTATCACATTTGTCTTTTCCTAACCATGTTTTCTCTTTGTAGAATTTATGAAATAGTCCAAATACTCTCCATGAAGGAAAATCCATAGTGATAATTGTTAGAATACATTATGCTCACAATGTATTGTTCTTCAAAGTTTTTCTTATTTTCTTTTTTCTTTTTTTGGTGGAGGGGTTTGAGGTAGGGTGTTGCTTTGTAGCACAGGCTGCCCTTGAACTCACTATGTAGCCAGACTAGCCTTGAATTTATGATCCCCCTAATTCAGCTTCCTGAGTACTAGAATTAAGGCATGCACCAGCATGCCTGGAAATAAAAGTTTTTTTAAACATAGATTTATGGACATTTATAGCTTAAAGTTTAGCCACAAAAATTAACTTGATCAGAGTACAGATTAAACATGACTTTCTAACTGATCCAATTTCTGTCTTTTGGTATATTTTATATATCTATTTCTTTATTTTGATGTATTTTCTACAGGGTCGCCACTACACAGCTTAGACTCGAAGTGATCCTCCTGTTTTCAGCCTCCCCAGAGCTGAGATTATTGGTTGTGCCACTAAGTCTGGTCTTGGTAGCTGGCTCAGTGTGCTTGGGGGCAGGGCCAATGCATCCTGTGGTGCTGGAGATCAAGCCCGGTCCCTAAGTTTGCCTAAGTAGGCCCTCAGTCCACTGTCTCACTGGCACTCAGATATTTCTTTTTACCTTTTGTTTGCATTTTCTTCAGAAAGTATCTGTATTTTTAGCTTGGAATTACCTTCCAGCTTTAAAGCCACTATTCATACCTAAAGAAATTTAAATGAATCATAGCAGTGCTTCTGTTATTGCTATGACTTCAGCTTAATGGGTTTTCCCTCCCCTTTGTGGATTTATCAGCTTGGTAATTAGGTTGGCCTGCTGCACTGAGCTTCAAGGCTTCCTTCTCTGTCCCTTCCTAATTTTTTCTCTCTACCCCTCAGGACTAACTACATGAATTTTACAGATTTCATTATCAATTACCTCCAACAAAACAAAACCTCCAAAGAGTAATTCTAAGCAATAAAATGATGGGTAGTTTCTCACAAAAATATGAAATAATTAGATTAATACTTCAGAGACGTCCCTCTTTTTTATGTATTTAGTACTGGGTCTCCAGGGTCTCACTACACAGATCAGACTTATAGTGATTCTTCCTATTTTTAGCCTCCCAAGTGCTAGGATTATAGGCACATGCCACCAGGCCCTAAGTCGCCCTCTCAGCTCACCCTGGGGGCAGGGCCAGCACAGCAGGCCAAATACTGAGCCCCAGCCCCTTTGTCTGCCTAAGCAGGAGCTTTACTCTGCTAAGCTATCTGACCAGCCCTAGAGAAGGCCCTTTTCTCACATGGTCTGTACCAATCACACCCTCACCAGAGTAATCTGGGGACCTGGTCCACTCGAGCTTAAGGAGCCTCCTCTGGGATGACTGATGACTATGATTCTCTAAAATGCACAGCGTGGGGAGCCAGAAATTATAAATCCATTCTGAAGCGCCAGAGCACAGTGTCCAGAGTTAGCATATTTATGAGGACAGTGTTGCTCTTGTAAGTCAAGGTACTGAGCCTGAGGTAAATATCAAGTAACACTCACCTGCACCTGCTGCTTTTGTGTGTTCAGCATATTTGGGTCGATGGACAAGGGCCCAAGTACACTAACCATCAATTCTTTTTCCACAAGCCACTGCTTTAACTGAGCCTCTACAGTCTGGAACTGGGTCAGATTATTGGAGGATTCTTCCAGTTTTTGTTGCCTATCAACTGTCAATTGGTTGAGTTCTTGCCACTTAGAATCTAAAAGAAAAGGATAAAATTGGCATTTAGTTTAAAGACACTTAATATGATTATAGGAAGACCGTACAATATTAATCAAAATGACATGTTATGGGCATCATTCCATTTTTATAATTCTTCTTACACAGATAATTAAGGACCTAACCTAAGAGAATTAGCTGTATGCCACAGATTTTATTGACCTAGTGGTTATCAAGTATAAGAATAAAGCTGAGCTCTCATTTCTCCTAGAATCTATTTATTCAACTCCTAGAACAATAACTATTCATCCTATCAAATATCCAAGTTTCACCTTTAATGGCCCTGAACTTTGTGTTATCTAAGCCCAATCACCCTCTCCTATTGAAATTGCTGGATAGTTATACTAGAAAATATCACTAACTCTTCCAATTCAAAGTTTAAAAAATAAAATATTTCTCTCAAAGACAGTGATTTTTTTTTTAATCTTTTACATTTCTTTCAAATATTATCATCTCTGCCTTGTCAATGCAATATAACACTTCTGGGTGTCCTCTTAGGGCCCTCCATACCATCCTACCTCCCTGATCTTAAGACTTTAAATCACACAAATAACTCCACTTCAGACCTCCTCACAATTTGCCGAGAACAGTGGTTCTCCAGCACCAGCTGTAGCAATTGCAGGAAGGACTGCTGACAATGACTTTGGGGCTTCTCCCCCAGGGTTTCTGATGCATGGGTGTGTGAGGTCTGGAAGGTTGCTCCCAGTGCTTGCCCTGGTCCCAGGTACCACCAATCCCAAGCCTTTTAACTGGTACTGCTAGGGTCTCACTAGCAGCTTGGACTTGTAGCGATTCTCCTGTTTTCAGCCTCCCAAGGGCTGGGATTACAGGCGTGTGCCACCATGCCTAGTGTCAATCGCCACCTCAGTGCACCCTTGGCATGCCAGGGATGGAACCCAGGCTGCTGTGCTCTGCCTAAGCAGGAGCTTTAGTCTGCTGAGCTATCTGGCCAGCCAATCATTGAAAACTCTTAAAGCGTTACCACTGACCCTAGATGATCAAACCTGAAGATCTGCTTAGTATTCAGGGGCTCTCACAATCTGAGCTCAGTCTACTGATATTAAGGGTTCGTACTGAGATGCTCAGCAGTCAAAGGTCTCCCACCAGAGCATGCAGGGTAACACATGAGCATATGCATCGCTTAGAAATGGTCATTAACGATCGTTATCTGATTTTTTTCACTTAGCATAATATACTAAAGGACTTATTTTAATAGACTTATTTAATCCCTGAAAACTCATTCTAATGGCATAAACGCTATAATAGCATGATTTAGACAACCTGACAACAAAACAGGGCAATTAAAGCAGTGAGTATGGAGAAACATCAGAATGTTTCTGGGAAGCTGAAATATACATTCCTTTCTAAAATGTCTGGATAATTCTCTGCCCAGGTAACTTGGTCATCCCTGAGACAGCTACCAAGTTAGGGAAAGGTGGAAACAATATAGTAGGATTGAAAGTGCCACTAACATTCAGAGACTGTACACTGAATTTTTATCAAATCAAAACATACTTACAGATCTCTACACTACCACAGTACATCTGACTTTAAAGAAAGGCTATTTTAAAAGTATAATGGGACAATTCAAAGTTAAATATTTATAACAACTGGTAGTACAGACTCAGCTATGTGCCAGACACATTAAATGGCACATGAGCTAGACACACTGACTTACTAAATTCACCAAGTGATATTACAAAGCAGCACAAATTGTCAGCCTTGTCTTACACTCATTTTCCATATTGTAATAAAAAACAATGACACAATAGGCTTGTAAGGAGAGTTTTGTACCTATGAGGAGTTGTTCACACAGGGAGAGGATGGGGTGGGAGGATAACTCTGCCTGAAGAAGGAAAATCAGTAGTCTTTGCACAAGCTACTTTGCAATAGTGGCTGGGGACAGGAGCTGAGCATGAAGTGCAAGCTCAAGGAGTCCCAGGGTAACCCAGGAAAGGTCAAGGGAGCCTACTTTCCCCAAATGAGTTAAAAAAAAAAAGAAAGAAAGAAACATTAATGAAAAAAGTGACTCAATGCATAGCATTTTACTAAAAAGTATCTATCTTCTTCATAAAAATAAAAGTTACACTTACCAATTCTCAGAATAATATAATATGAAAAAACACTTTAAAATATGCAAAAAAAAGATTCTGAAATGTTAAAGGAACTCCAACGGAGGCTGCTGGGTGTTTTCTAGTAAATATTATAATAAAAATGAAAAATGATTATGCTTCTGTTTATGGAATTCAGTATAAACAATGTAACATACCTATTTCTGTCAGTATCTGTTTCCACTTGGGGGCCTCAGGAATATCTGGGTTCTCTTCCAACAGCTCTGTCAGTTTGTCCTTCAACTCTTGCACTTTGTTTACATTTTGCTTCAGTTCTGCCTCAAATGACTAACAAGGGAAAAAAATGACACCAGAATACCAGCATCAAAAGACAAAAACATAATTATGGTACACTTTTTTCTGTAACATGACCAAAAGAGGAAAAAAATCCACTGTTAAACCCTGAGTGGGTGAAAACACAGACTCAGCAGTCCTTTGCCCTTCCCCATCTCTGCTAGTCTCCAGCTCTGGGATACGGGGAGCCCGCAAAGGGACGCGGCAGCAACAATGGGAGCAACGACTCTTGTTCACTGCACTGAGAAAGAGTTCTACCCTCGAAACACTGTGCAGATACTAAGATGTTATCAGTGAGTTTACGACTTACAAGAAAATCAGTTCTGTTACAGGCTGCCTGAATTGCAGAATGTTATAGGGAATTTCACTTTCATGGATGACACAGTAAAGAGTACAGATGTCAGTTAGTAATTTATAGAAATTGTTCTCATTATTACAACTATGGAGAGGCATTTGCTCAATCTTGAAACCCTAAGAAAGAAATACTATCTTAGGAAGGGGAAGCGTTAGCCACCCTGCTTTATACTGTAAGTCAGAAGACATCCCTGACTTTTCTGACAGTTGACTGGCTGCTACCCAAAACTGACACAGATTCAAAGGTCACATACACCAGATAGTGCGCTCATCCTTGTATGTCAAGAGCACATAAAAAGTGACTACTTTCAACCTGGATAGAAAGAGATGTTAAACATAACTTCCCAACCACTAGCTGAAGGTTACAGACCTAGAAATCAGCACAGAGCGCCTGACTCCAGCACTCAGACCCAAGTACGAATCTCTTCGCCTCCCTGCAGTCTCTGCAGTGAGCTCACCCATGACATACCTTATTCTGCTCAAACTGAGTCTTCACAGCTTCAGCGTCGGCAGGCGTTGGTGTCTGGTGCCATTCTGCCGCTGTCTTGTTCATCTTCTCTAACCACTGCATCATTGAACTTGATTCTTCCTGAGCCTTCTGCAATCTGAAGAGCTTAGTATTTAATTCAGCTATTTTGTCCTTGAGTAAGAGGCCAAGGTCTTCATAACTGTGACTTACATCAGTCATGTCCTTTTGAACAGATTTCAAACCTAGGAGTAAGAAAAATAGTACCATGCTGACAGATGTCTAGGGTATTGGGAGAAAAGGTTTCGAAATAAAAGTCTGTTTTATTTTGAGATTCTTAAACTTCTTATGATAAATCACAGACATTTTAGAACTAAAATATTAGTTCATCTTATAAGGCTATGAAATTTAAGAAGGCATTTTACATGGAATAAAATATTCAAATAATAAAATGTATTCCTCTAGCACAAAACTCAATGTTTTTCCAAAAGTCAATACATGTTCAGCTAAAAAGGAGGAAACCAGCAAAAACTAAAATATTTGACTTCACTAATTTCAAATGCAATGTTTATAGAACAGTACATAAATGTATTTATGAAAATTGTGATCCTAGGTATTATTTACTTTAACTTTTTAACAGAGCTCCTTTTAAGATTTCCCCTCAAAAAACTCATGTTACATTGATCAAGCATCATTTAAAATTACTATTCACCTTTATTTGTCAAAAAGTCCTGTGTATTTGTGTCGGTTCCTTCACCATTTAATATTACTCCACCTGCAAAAATATGAACACTAATTTCAACAGATTTTCCTTATATGTCTATACATTAATGGCACATGTCATTAAGCCAAACCCTGTAAGTAGTAATCATTTAAAAATGTTCTTTCTATTCAAAAATACAGAATATTAACTCGACTTCCAGTGAAGGTCCTTGTATCCCCTTTTCTAGATAGATGATACTGGGGTGGGGCTGAGGACCGAGCCCACTGTCTTGCACATGCTAGGGGGGTTCCCTAGCATCAGGCTACACCCCCAACCCTATGAATTCAATGCTTACAGTATATGATCATCCTTTAAACACTAGAGTCCTGCTCATTCTGAGTATATACATTCATCTTTAATTATCCACACCATTTCCTGACAAAGTCAGGAAAGCTCTATCTTAAAAGTTATCTCAAAGACACAATCCTTGCGTTCAAGAACTGCTTGGGGTACAGGGTACAACGGGCAGCATGATGACAGGCAGGCACAGGAGCACCCTCTTCAGCCAAGGACAGAATTCTGCCAGAACACCCTGTTGCCACAGGCTTCAGGGAGATGGAGTGATTTTAAAAGACAGGGCCAAAAGTTAAAAATAAAAACAAGACCCAAAGGGAGCGTTGGGATGTCTGAGCTTTGCAGTATGAGCAGCTGGCTTAAAATTCCAGCCCTAAACTCCCATCTACCACGCTGGGTGGGTAACAACACGTGACTTATATGTCTACTCCAGGGACTACAGCCAGCCCTAACAAACAGAATTACTCAGTGGGTAGCAGAATTACAGCATTTCTCTCTCTCTCTCTCTCTCTCTCTCTCTCTCTCTCTCTCTCTCTCTCTCTCTCTCTCTCTCTCTCTCTCTCTTTCTCTCTCAGCTCTGGGATTACAGGCCTGTGTCATCATGTCCAGTCTTGGCAGTCGGCCCAGTGCACCTGAGGGTGGGGCCAGCGTGGCATGTGGTGCCAGGATCTAATCCCAGTCCCTGAGCTTAGCTAAGCAGGCCCACAGTCTGCTGAGCTATCTCGCCAGCCTTATTACAGTATTTCTCTTTCATTTTATAATACTCTAGCATTGACATCTTCTTAAAAGGAGATATTTTAAAAATGGATTATTCTTTCTCATACTAGTATCCACTGGCCATCTATGCAAAGCACAGACATACATCAACTGACCACACAAGAAAAGGTGAAACAAACAGAAAGCATTTAATATCTGACTCTTGAGTCCTGTCTCTTTAAAAATGTTACAATGTCATCTCATAAGGAAGAGAAAAGTGAAAATAACCTGTAGCTATTCAAGACTAATTCCTACCCCAGCTGGCAGTAACTATGACTCAATCAAATATTTTAAAAATGTATTTATTATAACATAAAAGCACATGAGTAATAAAAGTAAAATGAAACACAGAAGAATTCCTTTTCTTTTTCTTTTTATCTATTTGGTACAGGGTCTCACTATGCACCTCAGACTGGTAGTGATTCTATTGTGACATAGACACACCGGCTGACACCCTGTAGAACTGCTCTCTTTGCCATACAGTACAGAACAAAGCTGCTGGGAATTAAATGACAGCTGCCCTGCAGAACAGAGCCCACAAATGAGACTGCCCCAGCCTCCGGACCCTGAATCTACCCAGAGCGCAGGCCCGGCCTGTGAGTGAGACTGCCCAGGCCACAGATCCTGAAGTGACCCAAAGAGCAGGCCCAGCACGGAACCCTTCAGCAGAACTCCCTGCAAAGAGGCTAGAGGCAAGACCCACCCAGCTGATTCATGAGCAGAACATCTTGCCAGTGTGACACAAAGGGTTTACCTGCAAGGCTGCAGCAGGAGAAGTGGAGCACAGCAGCCAGACCCAAGCTACACCCACCTGGAGGAGTCTGAACTTTGTAGATCCAGACCTGGTGCTAAGGTAATAACTCTATCTA
>PVKA01043459.1:0-16740 GCA_004027165.1 Ctenomys sociabilis | reverse complement strand
AGCCTGTACCCACAAGCACGTGCTGTATGTCTGCAGAAACCCAGGGTGATGGCAGGCACTGTGAAGCTGGAGGACAAACAGCAGTTGGCCCAGAGGGAGGAGAATGAGGCCAAGCGCCTGGCCATCATGATGATGAAGAAGCGGGAGAAGTACCTTTACCAGAAGATCATGTTTGGCAAGAGGCGCAAAATCCGAGAGGTAAGCCCTTGTCACTGCTGCCTTAAGCTGGGGCGGCCACCAGATGTGGCTGCTCTATGCAGTGAGCTCAGCGGTAGGGATGAGACTATCCTCTAGGCAGACTCTGCAGCTCTTGTACTCTTGTCCTGAGGTCGCCTGCTTGGCCCAGTCCTTCCTTGGGGCTTTTGTGCCCTTGTTCCCTGGTATTCCTGACCCTCTGGTAGTGAAGAGAGTTATCCTGGCAGAATTGGGAAGTTTTTGTTAAACTTATCTATTTTCTTGCTCACAAAACTATATATGCTCATTTAAAAAAACAAAACATGTACCACCCAGAAATCTAGGGCTGGCCAAATAGCTCAGCAAATTAAAACACCTGCAAGCAGGTGCAGGGGCTGGAAGTTCAATCCGTGGGCCTGCCTTGCCGGCCCCACCCCCAAGGCGTGCTGAGATGGCAATTGAGACTAGGCGAGGTGGCACAGGCCTGTAATCCCACTTCTTGGGAGGCTGTAAACAGGCAGATACTACAAGTCTGATCTTGTAGTGAGACCCTGAACACTGTAGATCCTTCCCTAAAATAAAAAAGAAAAAACAGAAATCTAATGGATGACACAGAAGTGACCCACAGTTCTTCCTTTAGGGTGACCTATAGGAATGGTCCTCCAGCTTGCTCTTGTGCACATAATGGCATTGTTTGGAGAGTGTCATGCTTTATACAGATTGTTTTAAAATTAGTTTTGAGATATTATGTCATAATGTGAGCTGTGCCCCACTGGTGGGACTAGACTGTATTAGTCATTCTCAGCTAACATCCTCGAACAGGTCCCTGCCCACCTTGGAGTGCCTCTACAGGCTAATTCTTAAGTATTACTGGCTGTAATTCTGCAATAGATAATGCCCTATGGCTGGGAATTCTTGCCTGAGAGTTCCAAGTGAAGGTCTGAATGGCATCAGGCTTTCTAGAGTGAGGCTGGTAAATGGGACAGTTTCTGAGGTTCCTTCAGCTCTGGGAACCAGGAATGATTATAAGTAGGCATGTGAACCCATGATATAATGAGGAACCTTGTGCAGAATGGGCTGTGTCTGATTGTTAGCTTTTCACAAGTTCTGATTTTAAGGAATAATCTTGGGAGAGGCTTTTTTGGGGGTGGTGGGGGGCAGAACTGGGGATTGAATTTAGGCCCTTGCACTTGCCAGACAAGTGCTTATTCTACTGAGACATCTCCCTAGCCCCTGAGCTATCTCCCTAGTCCTTTTCCTAGTCCCTTAAGGAATAACCTAAAGATTCTCTTCGTGCCTGCCCCTGACTCTGTGCCCCCATCCAAACTCAGCCTGATTGCCCTTTTTTTTTTCTTCACAGGCCAACAAACTGGCACAGAAGCGGAAAGCTCATGATGAGGCTCTGAGGTCTAAGAAGAAGGCCAAGAAGGCAAGGCCTGTGTGAGTGCTCTTAGCGTTCCCGGAGCTGGACATGGCAGAGACAGGCCAGCAGACCTACACTGGTGGCAGGCCCGTCACTGCTCTCATCTGTCTTCTCCCCGGCCAGTCCTGGACCCTCATGCCCTCTATTTGGGTGCATGGGCTGTCCAGGTTCCTATGGATGGAGCTCCCTGCTGGTGCCTGAGCAGCGAAGAGGCCTTCTGCATTCCCAGGAGTCAGTGACACAGGGAGTAGGCATCTGACAGACCCCTCCCTTGGTGCCTGCATTCACCCTGGCTTTCCATAGCCCCTACCTACAACTGGACCTGTGATTGTCTGTGTGCTTTTATGGGGTGAGAGTGGAGACAGTTTTGTTATTAAATGGCTGGATTCTATGTTGAGCTTTCCTGGGGTTGCAAAAGTGCTGCCTGGCACCCTGTGTTGTGGGCCATGCCAGCCCTAGCTATAGCCAGAGTAGGCCTAGGCTCACTCAGACTACCCTGCATGTCCCAAGGACCTGTCCAGGGGCAGAGGTGCCAGACAGGAGACAGCGGCTCTGGGGGTGACTTCCATGTTTGCTCTGATGTTGGCTCACATTCCAGCTCAGTCACTTTCCATCTAAGTTGGGGATGTGAGGATGGGTTTGAATCCTCCTTCAGAAGGCTGCATTCGGCAGGTGGGTCAGTGATAACTAGAGGCTCAGTGTGTCACTTATCAAGGGGCTAATGGAGCTAGCTAGGAAGGCAAAAGTGGTTGAGACTCTGAAGAGACCCAAGGGCAGGTATGCTCCTAGCTTTGTGGGTTGGTGGGCAAAACCAAGTAACCTCTAGTGTTACCACTGCTGAACTGTTGCAGTCCTGCAACAGCAGCACCTACTGATACCCCAGGGTCATCCCTTCCCTGGGACTGTGTCTGGATGTGAACTCCGGCCCTCCCAACATCCTCCAAGGCTGCTCCTGGTAAGCTGGCTGAGTGCTGCCTAGAGCTGCCCAGTGATTAAGGAAGAGTGGTTTGGAACTTGGCTCCACCTTCCCCAAATCTAGGCAACTTAAGGCCTTGACCTCCCACTGGCAATGTGTGCTGGTTCTGTAGGTGGAGAATGTCTTTGGCTAGTGGCTGCAGGTGCAGGAGGAGCAGAGGACTGGGCTCCCGCCCAGCAGACCTCACTGCGGAGGCAAGGGCTGTGTCCTGTGCCCATGCTGGCATCCATGGGGTTGAGGGAGGGACTCCAGAAGCAGAGATGGCTGGGACTCAGATCCAGAGCCCGTAACCCCAGGGAATGACTCAGGCCTGCCTGGGTGCGTGTGCATCCCAGGCCACAAGGTCAGAGCAGACCCATCAGATACAAAAAAATGTCTGGCAGCCACACTGATGTGGAATTTTCCTCATTCCAAAAGAGTCCAGAAATGGCGGGGGCACAGGACTCTGGTGTGGCCCATGCCCTATTGGTGGCTGGCTGCTTCTGTAACTGCCCACAGCTGGAGCCAAGAATTCCTCCCTCACAGACAATAGCGCCATCCTTGGTCCTGCTGCTCTGAGAGAGTGGGGGTGGGAGGGACCTTGGGCATAGAAAAGGAGATGGACCTAAACCTGGCCCTCCCATCCTGGTGGCTCTGCCTGCTCCCAGCCTGCTCCCAATCCCAGGGAGGAGGGTGAGCTCAGACTGATGGAGCAATTTCTTGGCTGAGTCCCCTTCCAGGATCCTGGCTGCCCCTCACCAACACCCCCACCCCACGCCTGGCTTTGTGTCCTGAAATGCATCACTGTATCCATATCTGACACTGACTAGAGCAAGTTCAGCCTGCTTTTGGATCCTGAGGGCACCAATGCCCACATAAAAAGCAGCTAACCTCATCACTCAAGCCCAGGGTACCACCATCAGGCTCTAAGTATTCTCTAGTCTCTAGGGCTAGGGGCTGGGCTGAGCCAAAGGACTGCCGGCAGGACAATGGTCCCGTTGGCTCATCCAGACAAATGGGCCTTGTTGGGCTGGCAGCGGGGGCACAGTAGTGCTCCCCTGCACACTGAATGTGGCTTCTGTGCCTCCCGGGCAGGCAGGGCAGGCGCAAGAACCAGGGCAGGGCGGGAGGGGGCCAAGGCCTGAAGCGCCCATTGGCCAAAGTGTGGAGGGTTGGGCCAGGCTGGTGACCGCACCTGGCCTGAGCAGGAGCCGGTAAGGAGGCCGCTGTGGCGGCAGCAGAGGGCGGGAGCATGGACCAGCCCTGCGGGAGCGCAGGGCCCCAGCGGATGCACCCCGCGGCCCAGTGAGGGAGCAGCCTGGCGGCTTGGCCCAGAGCCAGCCACCCCAAACCCAAGGAGAACCAGGCCAAGGTATGTCCCATGGGCCATCGCTCACCATCCGCGGTCTTGACTCAATCTGTTGCCTGAGGACCCTGCCATACCACCTCAGGGGCCAAAGGGTCCGCACGTGCCCGCTGTCTGCAAGACCTGGTGCATAGTGTACCTGCACCAGAAGTTGGGCAGCAGGAAGGGCACAGGTGGATGCTAGTCCTGCCTTTGGGTTTTTTCCCAGTGCCCCTAGTTCCCAAAGGTGGAGAGGGTGGGGCCGAGAAGGCTGGCAGCAGGCTGGGCTGGGGCTTCAAACCTGTTAATGATTAATCTTGGGCACAGTGGACAGAGCCCTAGTGAAAGGGGGTAGGGAGCTCCTTTCACCACCATCTCTCCAAGGATGGGATCTGTCAGTAGGAGCTGGGGCCATAGTGAGGGACCAGTCCCTTCTGTTTGGGGAGGCCTTAAGGAAGCAAGGCCACTGAGGAAAGGCTTTTGGAGGTGGGACAAGCCTGGTCAGAAGGAGTCTCCTGAAATCCCAGGTTCTGTTTCCTGGGTCAGTGGCTAGAAGGCGGTCCCTCTTGGTCTGCTTGCAGGGTGCCAGGTCAGAACTTTGGTAACAACACATAGGACAAGTATGTGCTGTTCCCATTGGAGACCCCCCTCCCCAGGTGCCCATAGCAAGAGAGGTGATGGGCCCACATCTGGCTGCTGTAACTGATACCAGGGAGGGAGGGAAAGAGGGCCACAAGCCTGACACTTGATCTCTGGGACTGCCATGGTGACAGGTGCCATGGAAATCCTTAGGAGGGGGGCCAGGGAGGTGGCTCAGTGGAATAAGTGCTTCCTTGGCAAGCGCAAGGGCCTGAGTTCAATCCCCAGTTCTGAAAAGAAAAAAAATCCTTAGGAGACAGGGGTGAAGGAAGGTCCTATTAGAATCCAATCTCTTCCTTTACTGAGGCTGATCTGAGGCCCAGAGAAGGTAGAAAGCACAGCTTAGAGCAGCCTCTGAGAGAAGGTGGGGAACATCCAGAGCATGAAGCTGAGGCTCAGGGGGTCAGTGACTTACCCAAGGTCACATAGGTCAGAGGCAGATGGTTGATTCCAATTCACTGTCTTGCCTGGGACTCTGGTTCAGAACTTTATGCTCTATACTGGCCCTCTGCCCTACTGGGGTCCCAGCCTCTTGGATCTGCCTGGGTTCCCCCAAGCCCTCCCCCTGGCCTCCCTGGCTCCCAGCTCTGCCTGACACTTGGTAGTGAGCAGGCTGTTATCCTGGGAGCAGAGACAAGGGAGCCCTGTTCCCAGCTGCCACCTCAGGCTGCTTGATTCCCGGCTTCTTGCTCAGGCACATGTGGACAAAGAATGCCTGCTTCCCCTTACTTAACTTCCCCTCACTGTTCTCTTGTCATAAGGCACTAAAGGACTGTGTTCCATTAGTCCCTGATGGGCTCTGGAGGAACTGAGTGTGCCACCCAGTGAGGGAGGCAATGATTAACCTGGGGAATGATCAAACGGAGGGGTTCTGGGCCTGGCTGCTGTTAGGGAAGGACTTCTTGCTTTGCTGTGAGGGAAGAATACAGGTGACCATTTTTAGGAGCCCCACACCATTCCAGACAAGGCCAGACAGCTCTGCTGTGGCACCCTGGGGGCAGGTCTATCCCCATCTGTCCCTGAGTTTTGTTGGATTCTGAATACGGAAATCAGGGCATCTTGAGTCTAGACCATGGGGAGGGAGGCTTCTAGATGTCTGCACTGACAGGGCTTCCTCCTCTGATAGGAGGTATCTAGGACTGTCTAGGCAGACCACAATGATAACCATTGCCTGCTGGGCACTGTGCAAAGGGCCGTGTGCCTCACACCATGGATCCTCCCAGCAAGACTGAGAGCATGGTGCTACCTCCACTTTTTTTTAGGTGACAGGCTCAAATAGAGAAAGTCATTTACCCAAGGTCACTCAGTTGGGGAATGGTGGAGGTGGATCTGCAGTCCAGGCATCTCTGCCCAACAATAGAGAAGAGGAGGGTGGGTGTGTGCTGCGCATAACAAGTGTTCAGCACCGTTTGTAAAACTTATTACATATCTTTGCATATAATCGTCCTTTAAAAAATATTTCAGGCAGGTTCTGAATAGAGAATGAAGCTTCAACTCTTGTATACTCATCCTTGGAGCTCTCAGTATTTGGGGAACTAATGAAGATGTGAGAGTGGTCCTCCTGACTGCTTTGGGGCTACTCAGCTCTGCCATCAGGAAGGGTGGCTTTTGCCTGGACAAGACAGTATAGCAGAAGGAGTTTGCTCTTAGTTTTGCTTTTGCCATTTAGAGCTTTCGTAATTTACTAGATTTTGGTTTTGACAACTGTCACATGGGGCCAGCAGACAGCCCTGGGAGGGGGTCTTGGGTATGTGTGTGGCTGCTTTTTGAAACAGCAGAGGTAAGTGAGCCCGTGAGATTCAAAAGTGTTCTCTGAATCATCAGAGCACATTGCACTGTCTCAGGGGCCACGGACACCAACACTGGGCATCCATGCCTTTGGCCAAAGGCCCAGAGAATAGGAGCAAGATGTTAGGGCTAACAGTTTGGAGGTCCTGTGAGGCAAGAAGCTGATGTCGAGCTGAAACACTGATACTGGGTGGTCTTTCCCAATCCTGCTCCAGCAACCCAGCCTAGAGGGGCTCGGACGGGGGAAGTTTCTAAACCCTTGAAAGCTACCCCTGCATGGTGGCCCAGCCTGTCCTGTCTGCCTGTCCGCTGTGCAGGCCACATCTCCTAGCTCTGTGCCAGGCATCTGCTGTCCTTTCCCCACTTAGGACCTGAAGTTCAGAATGCTTTTTTTTTTCTTGGTGGAACTGGAGATTGAACTCAGACCTTTGTGCTTGCCAGGGTAACGCTTATTCCACTGAGCCATCTCCCCGGCACAGGAACCTGAAGTTCAGAGAGGGGCAGTATGCTGCCCTCAGCCACATAGGAGCTACCAGGTTGTTGATTTTCTTTCTTTCATCGTCTTCTTTTTTTTTGTACCAGGAATCAAACTTAACCAGGCAGGCACTGTGCCTCTGAGCTACATCCCTGGCCCCTTTTTTGTTTGTTTTGTTTATGCTGTCAATTTTCAAAACGGAAAATCTTTATTTTTAAATTTTTGCAAGTTGCTGGCAAAGGTTGATGTTTGTACGTGTACCAGCTCCTTACAATGAATGTATTTATTATATATTGCAAATATGTACTAATAAAAATTTTATTAAAAACAAAAAATCAAAATGTCAATGGAAAAAATTTCTTCCAAGTAGTATATTAAAATATATATATTAAAAACATTTATCAATATATATAATAGCATATGTGTAATAAAATATATAGAAATATAGATGTAACTGTAGAATTGAAATGCATTACGGAAAGTCAATGACCCTAATTCCAGGAAAGTACAATTTACATTCAGGAATCTTTTCAGACCCTTTCACCAAAGTATAATTGTTGAGCTTTGCTGTATATAAGTTCATTCCATGCACAGTGTATAACTGGGCTTAATATTAGGCAACTCCGTAACTTCAGTTTCTTCTCCATGGAGATAAAGCCTCTGTGAGCATGAAAATCATGTGCAGCGACTACTTCCATATGCCTGTCCTAGATCCATTGTTAAAGATCTTCTTGGAGCATATTCCCACAGATGACACTGCTGGGCCTGAGATCCAGCATTGCTTAACTATGAGGTTGCTTCCAAATTCCCACTGTTGACAGAATCTTCTTGCTCCTTTTTTTTTTTTTTTTTTTTTTTTTTTTTTTTTTTTTTTTTTTTTTTTTTTTTTTTTTTTTTTTTTTTTTTTTTTTTTTTTTTTTTTTTTTTTGCATGCTTCTATTGGACCCAGGCATACCCACAGGCTAAGCAAGCCCCCTTCTTGCTTCGCTCCTAAAGCTTCTCTTGAGTTCCCCTAAGAATCCTTTCTACTAGAGGCAGAAGCCTCAAGACATCCTCACTCCCTACCTTCTCTGCCAGAGCCCCACCCCATCTGTGCACCCAGAACTGACCATGTGGTTGGGGGGTCCATTGGGAGTGGTTCTCCAGGAAGCAGCTGTGCCACAGAATGGGATGCGAGCAATGGCTTTGGAGGCCCTGGCTGCCCTTTTCCCTCCTTCAGGGCTCTTTCTTACCTTTTTCTTGATGACTCCCTTTACTCCTGAGTCCTCAGTTTCCACCTCTCTGTGGATGGCTTTTGAACCAAGACCTCCCACCTGTCCTGCAGGCAGGGGACCCCACTGCTCTTTGGCTGGGCTACGAACACCCCATATACCTCAGACTCTGTGTGTCCTAATGGAACCCCACATGGCCTACCCCATCCCAACACTAAACCTTCCCATCGGTCAGCCCTTCCAATTCAACATCTAGCTCCACCCTCACCAGCCAGTCACCCCAAAAGGGATCTTCTCTCCCCTCCCCTCCTCCACACCCAGTGACCAACCCAAATGCTGCCTATGCCACCACTTACAAATGGCTGCAGTGAATCCTCACCTTCTCCTCGGTCCAGGTCACCCGACACCTGGCAGCTGTAACAACCACCATTGGCTTCTGCCTGCTTCTCCTCCTCTTTCCCATCCACAGTCCCTCTGCCACTCAGAAGCCTGGCAGGAGTCTCATCTCCTCACTCCTCTGCTGCAGATCCTGCTAGGGCTCCCCAGCACCTTGGGGATTCAGGTCAGTGTGCTTCCCAAGACTTCAAGCCTCTCTTGTCCCTGGCCTCCTATTGGAGGCCGCCCTCTTACAGGCATGGAGACCAGCCTGGATGAACTATTGTCAGTTTCTCAGTTGCCATGGGCCTTTTTTTCCACTTGGCTCACTCCATATTAACAAGCACATTAACTAATACTGACTGCTGCAGCAGAGAAGCCCCATGTTCCAAAAAATCAGTTTAGCTTCCATTGCATTGAAATTCAGTGAGTGAGTAGCAGGCCTGCCAGGCTCCCTTCATCTCAGGATTCTTCCCAGCATGCAGATGGGAAAGAACTCGATCCTATCACTTAACTCATCAGCATTCACTTTGCTCACAAGCCCCCTGGCCAGAATTCAACCAAAGGAGGACACTATGCTGCAAGGGAGGGTGGGAAATGTAGTCTAGCTGTGTGGCAAAGGAGGAAATGGCACTGTCTTTGAAAACTGCAGAATACATAGCAGCTTATGCCACAGGAGCCCCCTCTTCCAGGAAGCCTTCCTGAAACTACTTCCACTCTTTCCCTAGGTAGGTTCAGGTGTTTCCTCTGCTGGAACAAGCCCCAAGCAGTGTCCTCCAGAAGCAAGTCCTATGTCCTCCAGCCCAGGCATCCCATACACAAGTACAGGGGACAGTGCATGCCCTCAAATACCTGTGAAACCAACCAACTTGAAACTATCATGGGGCCAGCCAGATAGCTCAGCTTCTAAAGCACCTGCTTACACAGAGCGCAGCAGCCAGAGTTGGATACCTGGGAATCCCTGCATACTGTGCCGGTCCTGCCCCCAGGGTGCACAGAGACAGCAATTGAGACTGGGCATAGTGGCATGCGCCTATAATCTGAGCACTTAGGGAGACCTAAAACAGGAGGATCACTAGGAGTTGGATCTACATAGTGTGACCCTATAGACCCTGTACTAAATGCAAAAAATAAATTAATTAAATTTAAAAAATAAAAACAGCATCAGGAACTAGATTTTTTTCTGAACCGGGGATTGAACTCAGGCCCTTGCCCTTGCCAGGGAAGCGCTTACTCCACTGAGCTATCTCCCTGGCCCCGTAACTAGATATTTTTTAAAAATTAAAAAATAAAACTCTATCATGGTCTCAGGTGGATTCAAACAGATCAACAGATCCACCCCTTGTTGATAGATGCAGACTAAGCAAGTCAAAAACAAAATGTGCCCTCCGAACAGACCCATTCATCGTCTGCAAGGATCTCTAGACAGAAAAGAATGTAAGGAGGTGTGAGTGAAAAACCTTCATGATAGTGATCTCCAGATAGGGACTCTCTATATATTTTTAAATGATTTTCAGTGAGCCTGTACTCTTTATTCATTTTTTTTTTCTTCAGCCAAACATGGTACCCCTGGCAAGAAACCTTCCTGGCAAGGCTGGGGACAGAATTCTGGCACCAAGCCTCCCCACTCTGGAAATCTTGGCTTCTTTTAGCTCTTGCCTTCTCATGCTGGCCACCACCTCATCTCTTGCTGGAGAGTCATGTGTGATGTTACTTTATCATGTAAAGTGGGGAAGGAGTATGAGGGTGCGTGCGTGATGCTCCCGCATCAGATCTGACGCTATTTTGTTGAAGTTCGTGCTTATAAACCACTGTTGCCATTGGAGCCCACTCTGTCCTGACTGACTCCTGTGGAGCCTGCTAAATCCAGAGGCAGAAAAGCCAATGGATTTCAGGAAAAAAAAAAAAACCCGACAACTCCAAAGCATGTCCCAAATCCACTCGCAGCACTCACACAGCCTGGAAATCAGGGCTTTCCCTGTGGCAGGCTCAGCTCTGGTATTTGGTGGATGCTTAAGGCTGCTCTTAGGCTGGGTGGGCTTTGGGGGAAGAGAAGCTCAGAGCAAATTTTGGATGCCTGCTGTTCCCTGAGAGGAGCTGGGAGCTGCTTAATTTTTAAGAGTACTCAATGGTGGTGAATGATGGTCAGAGCAATGGTTATTATTAATGAATGGTGGCCCCTGAGTCTCTAGAGACTTCTGCCTGAGCCATGATAGGGCTCTGGGTATTAGTTTTGGTGGGAAGATGGAGATCTCCTGCACACTTGGAATCCTTCTGTCTAGGAACAAAGCCAGGAGAAAGCAGACCTGATTCTGAGATTCCAAGGACCGGAGGCTGAACCTAAGGACCACTGGCTTTAGGGCTGGGGCATGCTTCCTGCCAAAGCCCCAGGGAAGGCCAACATCTTGATTAAGCCCCAATCCTGCAGATTGTCTAAGTTGTTCCTACGGCCCCACCCCTCATCCAGGGCTGCCCAGTGTAGATCCTCTCTCTGCTAAAGGACTGGGGCTCAGACAATGAGGTCGCATCCAGATCACTCAGACAATGACATTGTCCCCCAGCTTTGGTCAGATGCTCTGCCTCCTGGCAGCCTTCCAGACCCAGAGGGTTGCTAAGTCCTCAGGGCTCCTGCAGATTTAGGATAAACCTTGACACCTGCTTGTTGCTCAGCATTTTTAAACCCTGGAGTGTGGCAAGTCTGACTTTCCACTGTGGTTTTGTCTGCAGCCTGATAGTTGTGCCACCTTTACCTACCTGAGCCTCGGTTTCTTCCCTGGGGAGTGGGCTGACAGAGGTGCCCAGAGCACAGGGCAGCCACAGGACAGGAATGAGGTGCCGCATACATTGATCAAGCGGTCTCCTATCTCCCTGTCTCTCCCTCAGCCTTCAAGCCCTTCTTGGGCTCTGCAGGGCTCTGCGGTTGCTCTGTCCTTGGCCCAAGGACACCTAAAACTTTGCTGAGCCCTTGGATGAAAGAACTGCCTGGCCACTGGGATCCAGCAAGGGGCGGGGACTATGAGGGGTACCTGGGGGGGGGGCAGAGGGCCAGGGCACCTCCTGAAAGGTGCTGAGGCATGCCTCATTCTGTCCCCAGGGAGGGAGCTCATAAATATTCACATGCACTTGAGAGGGAGGGAAGCCGCAAGCCTGCTGCTTGGTGTCACTGGAGAATTCCTGCCTCCCAGTGACTGCAGAGGCAGCCTAGGAATAGACGTGGTTCAGGCGGGGAGAGGAAAGGGGAAGCCAGTCATAGCTTAAGGTGAGTGTTTTCATCCTGGGCTCAGGTATTTATTTATTTATTTATTTGTTTATTTATTTATTATTTATTTATTTGGTACAGGGTACTGCTATGCAGGTTGGACTCAGTGATCGTCCTGTCTCGGCCTCCCTATCACTGGGATTACAGGCGTGCATCACCATGCCCAGACTCGGTGGCTGACATGGTGCACAGTACTGGGGATCAAACTTGGGTCCTTGTTCTTGCCAGGCAGGCACCAAGCTATCTCCACAGCCCCTGGGCTCAGTTTTCTGTATGCCAGATGCGGGGGGATGAGTCCTACTTCTCATTCCTCCCCTGGGGGGTCTCAGCTGGAGTGGAGGATGGCTGGGCCTGACCTACCCTGCCATCATTCACCTGCATGGACAGGTGGGGAAGCTGGCAAGGTCTGTCCTGAGTGCCTGAATTTGTCACCACTGCAGGCAGAGGAGGCAGGAGATTCAAGTTCTAGTCCTATCTCTGCCAGCTCTGTGCTGTGTGACCTTGAGGAAACACCTGGTCTCTCTGAAATCGCCCTGCCTCTGTCTTCTAGCCCAGAGACCGTGAGACACAGGCTATGATGAGATTGTTCTCGAACCGGAGGCCTTGAGCTTGGTTCCATTAGCTGCACACAAGCGTGCACTAGTGGGCACACACTGCAGTGGAGTCAGGGATGGCACGGCGGGGGGGGGGAAGTAATAATAATGATGACGATAACATCGGCGAGCGTCTGCACTGTGCCGGCCCTGCACTGGCCACATCCCTGTGGAATGTGGACAATCCACACAGCCCTTGTGTTAGCTATTTTCTTGTTGTTAAGACACAGTACCCGATACCTACAACTCCAGGGAGGAAAGGCTTCTTTGGCTCACGGTTTATCGAGGGCTCGGTCCCTAGGTGGCGGGCTCCAAGGCTGGACGGCATGGCAGAGCGGGATGGCAGAGGAGAAAGTGCATGTGAATGTCATGGTGTGGTGATGGGTGATTGGAAGAAGAGAGAGATCAAGGTAGGAGAGAGGGAGACACACCCTTCCAGGACATACCCCCAGCACCCATCCCGTGCCACCCAGCTTTACCTCCCAGTGTCACTTTAGCTAGAAAGTCATTAGTGAGCTAATCCACTGGTAAGTATCACACCCTCATAATTCAATTACCTCCCCAAAGCCCCATCCATGAACATATGAGGCTTGGGAGAGGACATCTAGATATAAACCGTCAGAGCAGCCTAGGATAGGATAGAGGAAAAGTTGGGATTATCATTTTGAGAACTGGAGGCCCATAGAAGGGCACACTACCACAAGAGTACATATCAAGGAAACAGCAGACTGAGATTTAAATCCAGGACTTGGTCCCAGGGTGCTGGCTTTGTAGGGCTATTTATTTTTCTTTCCTTTTTTGGAACTGAGTCTCACTTAACCAATTCAGGCTGGCTTTGAACTCTCATTGTAGCCCAGGCTTGCCTCAAACTTGATGTAATCCTCCTGCCTCAGCCTGCTGGATACTGGGATTACAGGCATGAGCCACTATGCCAGGCTGTTTGGCTATCACCTGGTAAGCTCTGTGGTAAGCACTTTCTCATGGAGGTTTTCCGTACATGTGGCTTACAGCATGAGTTCTGCTGGGCCATCTTTGCCAGCCTCCTAGCCCATCTTCTGGGTGGCTCTCTGGCTGGCTGCCTGGACCACAGTCCTGCCCTCACATCCTGTCTGGGCTGCATGTGGGTCCTGCCAACCAAAACTCACCAGGTACCATGCTCAGCACGCTCAGGAATGAGTCACTACCAGCTCACCCCCAGCTGGGTACAGAGGAGACACCTGTATCTTCGCAAACTCAGGTGTGAACTAAAACTGGACCTGGTTCACAGGAATGGCCATGATTATTGCTATTAATAATTAATGTGGATTCATGGTTCATCGCCTTCTGGGTGTGTATTTTCTCACTAAAATTTCACAGTCTTAAGACCTTTCTCCCTCAAGCTAGGTTCCTGGATGCTAGCCAGCTGCTCACTGGACCTCAGTTTACCCAGAAGCTCTCCCTTCGATACCAAAGGGTCCCATATGCCCTGATATGATATTAATGTGTACACTGTACATGCTGTACACACTGAGGCTCAGAGAGAGTGACCTTTGGACCGAAACTTGCAGAGAGCGAGCAGGGAGGGAATGACCAGCCTTCTTTCTTTCTTCCTTCCTTCCTTCCTTCCTTCCTTCCTTCCTTCCTTCCTTCCTTCCTTCCTTCCTTCCTTCCTTCCTTCCTTTCTTGAACCAGGGATTGAACTCAGGCCCTTGAGCTTGCCAGGGAAGTGCTTATTCTGCTGAGCCATCTCCCCGGCCCCAGTGACTAGCCTTCTTTGTTCTAGGTAGCCAGCAAAAGAGGAATGATTCTAAAGTACATTTTTTCTCCCCACCCCAATCTGGCTGCAGGCTCAGCCCACAGAAGCCAGACCTGCTGCACTCCCTGGGCAGATAGTCTGCCATGCCTCTGCCTTCCACAGTGGTGTTGGCGCCAGGCACACCTCCTTCCTTTCCTCAGGCTTGGGGTGAGTGTGGTATACACCAGCTAGGGTTGCCATGACAAAGCAAGAAGCTCCGTGTTAAAGGTCTACAGACCTGGTTCAAATTCCTACACAGCCCCTGATTTGCTGAGTGACCCTGGGCAAATTATGTCCCATCTTGGAGCCTCAGTGTTCTCATCTGTGAAGTGGAAGTGACCAGGGAGCAGTATCCGCTGAGTAGTAGCAGTGTGGAGACAATTACATGCTTTTGGGACATCCCTGCATAACCCAGTTCCTAACAGGGGATCAAGAGTGGATTCAGGGGGCCGGGGAGATGGCTCAGTAGAACAAGTGCTTCCCTAACAAGTGCAAGGGCCTGAGTTCAATGCACGGTTCCAAAAAAAAAAGAGTGGAATCAGAAGAAGGGGCATTTCAAAATTAAGCCCAGTCTGGGCTACTAATGATTTAGTGAGACTTATCTCAAAAATGAAAAAAATAAATTAATACATAAATTAAGATGGGTTGGCAATATAGCCCCTCAGTGTGAAGCCTTGGGTTCAATCCCCAGTACTGCAAAATGAGACAAAGAGAGACAAACAGACAGACAGGCAGAGAATGGGTGTGTGGAATAGCCTAAGTGCAGACAGGGCCCAACTGGGGCAAGGGCCTGGTGAGATACAAGGAAGCCGAAATGATAGCATCAATGAATGTATGAAGCAGCGATGAGGGGTGGGGCCCTGTCCTGGGCAAGGCCAGGTGGAGCCTGATTGGCAGCTGGGGAGGCTGGTCTGCCCCCTGCTGCTCGTCCTCCACCTGGGTCCTCCACCTTTGCAGCTTCCCAGAGTTCTGGAAAGTACCCTGGTGAGTGGGGCGGCTAGGGCACCGTTTCCTTATTCTAAGGCCAGAGACATCGAGTCCCAGACCTGCTTCTGGGCTTGAGTCTGAGGCGCTGACCTTCTCAGGAGCCCTACGCCTGGCCCCCTGGAGAGCGGGAGGGTGGCTGACTGGGGCACCTGAGGCCTAGTCGATATTTGTGCTTACTGGTGGCACAGTGGCCACTCTTTGTTCAGGGTGAGGCTCCCTGAGGGCCGGGAGAGATGTGGTCACTGTGCCTGACCCATCTTGGGAAGGTTCTCAAGGACACAGCCAGGGTGCGGTGGGAGCTCCCAGCTTCTCTACTATACTGATGAGAAAACCGCTCCAGGGGGCCCCTGGCTTAGGTGATGTCACAGCGCTGGAGGGAAGCTCGGGCCTGAGGGATCCAGAGCCTGAGGTGGGATCTCTCTTCTGCTAAGAGGCTGCTTTACCCCAGCTCACAAACGCTGTGCTCAATGCAGCATATTGCCTTTTTATTTTTGATTAAGAAAAAAAAAAGGATGTGTGTGACTGAAAAGATGAATATTTACATTTTTTTTTCAAAAATTACTGTAAAAAAGATAATGCCAACAATTTGCCTCAAAATAATCCTCACTTTGAGTACTTATCCCATCATTCCTTTCTCGTTTTCTGAGAGACAGTTTTAGTTATGCTTTTATTCATTTTGTGCTAAAAATGTACTTGTTTTAAAGGTCCTGTAAATAGGCACCATCCCTCTCAGCACGGTTTCTGTAGTTCAAAAAGCAGTTGTTTGGGAATGCAATTGACCACAACACTCGTTTCGCGCTGGGCATAACGCGGTGTACAACATCCTAGAGGAGACGGGCCGATGGAGAGTTTATGTAACGCAAGAGGCGAAAGATGTATACGATGCGAAGAGAAACCAGAGTGTGCGTTTATGTAACATAAGCGAACACGTTAAAAATTAGGGCGTGGGGGCGCACTCTGGAGGCTGAGGCAAGAGAATCGCTGCAAGTTGGAGGCAGGAACGAGGGAGCTCAAGGCTACTCTGAGTTGCACAGTGAGACCCGGTCTTAAAAAGAGAGAAAGAGAGAGGAAAAAAAAAAAAAAGTGGCGGGACGGAAGCGAGCGTGCGGAGGGGGCGGGGCGTCCCCTGGTCGCCGAGGCCGCGTGCGCTGTGCTTGGCTACTCGCTCAGATACGATGGCAGCGCCCGAAGTGACTGGCCCACTTCGACGGTGGGGAGATCTGTCCTTTCTGTGATTCTCCCAACCAAGGCTCAGCCGCAGCGCGGAATGGGTCCAGAGAGGGCTCCAGACCCAGCCCTCATCTTGTGCTGCAGTCGCACGGAACTCCTTCCTTACCAACACGGCTCGCTCTAAGCCCAAGGAGCTCTCCAAGCGAACGGCTCTCCCACTTTCACCGTTCACTTAACCAGAGGAGGCTCCAGACTGGAAGCCTTGGCACAGAGTGACAGGTTTTGACAGTGTGGCAGCAGAGAAATAGGCAGCAGGCAAAAAGGAAAAGGGCTTCATTATCTTGGAGGACACCAGAGAACTCGAAAAGAGAAGGAATTGGAACAAAGGGAGGCTGAGGGTTTTATGACCTTTTGCCAGGGGTGGGGTATGAGGGGGATGTGTAGATACGCCTGAGGAGCTGACTGGGGCCTGTCCCTGAAGTGGCGGGAAAGGTGAAAGGAAATTGCATCCTGGGCTGAGTTGGAGAAGGAGGGAGGTGGTCTCTGGGAAGATAAAATGCTGTTTTAAGGGC
>PVKA01043458.1:0-16745 GCA_004027165.1 Ctenomys sociabilis | reverse complement strand
TGGCAAAACCTATAGAAATTAAAAGCCAATAGAATACCCATCTCTGACAGCACTAAACAAAAAAAGGAGGATACAAAGAAAGAACCATTTTGTATTTGTATATACAGAAATGTGAGGATAAATATAGAGCTACTTTCTCTTAATTCTATGAGAAGAAAGATTTGTAGTAATAGTGTTTTGACAGGATATCCTGGATGCTTCTTGTACTATGGATAATCACTAAGAAGATAACAATATAAAATGTATTAATTATTGAAAATGTTGAATAATGAGCTTTGAAAGTGTCTCATTGATATGTGTCTCTCAATAAAATAAAATATAAAATAAAAATGAAACCCTTCAAGTTCAATAAATTCATAATGTAAATGCAAAATTTAAAAATATATGGCAAAAAATACTTTGGAATTACTCTAGCCAAGGAGGTCATGTTCAACAAAAGAAACAACCCATAGAGTTTGTTTATCGGAGACAACCTGAAGAATGGGAAAATTTTTTCCAGATAATGCTCAAACACTGGACTAACAGCCAACATAGAGAACTTAAGGACTGGGAAGATAGCTTGACAATCCAAGTTTCTGCTTGGCAAGCACAACGACACGAGAGAGAGAGAGAGAGAGAGAGAGAGAGAGAGAGACAGACAGACAGACAGACAGACAGACACAGACAGAGAGAGAGACAGAGAGACAGAGAGAGACAGACAGACAGAGAGACAAAGCAAGAGAGAAACAGAGACAGAGAGAGAGGCAGAGGCAGAGACAGAGAGACAGAGTCCACTTCTTCCAGGTTTCTCTCTTGTTACTGGTAGACAATGTGTGGAGACCATTACAGATCATGTTGATCTGTCCCATCAAGCCATCCATAGCTCTCTGGCAGGATAATGGATAATTTCAGGGAGCTGAACCTTCTGGCTGATAGCACTCACACTGGAACTGAAGCTGTCAGTGCACCTTCTGTGGGCCTGAGTCCTCCCTAGAGCCACTAGATGGAGTCTACAGCCACTCTGAGTTCTGAGTTCAACTAGACCTTGTCCAAGATGGTTCTTGGCAATCATCCTCTAGTGTGGCAGTATTGAATCCTCAGCACTCAGCACCAGCTAGTGCAGTCCATGTTTGCCACTCCATTCCATTATTATTTCTCTCTGTTGAGGACTCTGGTGTAATCAGCAGTCACCATGTATCCATGGTTTGAACTTCTCCTCTCACCCAATGAGTCCCATCTCAGGAAGAATGTGCACTAGCTACCTTCTTTTTCTTCAAGAATTTTCCCTATTCACTTTCCCCATGGACTTCAGTTCACATTTCAGATCCTTACTTATTGATTTATTATCTAACCAAATTTGAGATTTAGGATGAAAATACTTTGAAATACTCTTTGTTGGTGATTATATACATATAACTATTTATTTAAAATGTTTATGAAATGTGTATCTATTAAAATATAATTTGCATTTGCCAATGATTTATTTTGATTCAGACAAATCAGAATCATCTGGAAAGTGCTTGGTTTAACTGTTAGGAAATGATAATGGTATTTAATAGTTGGTAAGCCAACTCTGCCCACACTGAAACTCCCCAGAGCCCCTGCCCCGAGGCCCGCCAAGCTAGTGAGAGCTTCTGGGACACACTTGGTCCCACTTCACCTGAGCCTGGCCTAATGAATGTGTGGGAGAACTTTCAGCTTCCCCACGTGCCTCCAGAGGTGAACACCCACTGGAGCCACTGACCCAAAACCCCCAAGCCAGTGAAAAGTTCTGAGATTCTGTCACCTGATCTACACCAGCCCAGCCCACCCCACAACTCCCCAGAGACACTTCCCCCAAGATTGCCAAGCGACTGAGAATTTTTGTGACTCTTCCAGCCCTTGATCCAGCCCAGCATGGCCCAGTGAGTATGTGGAAGAGCTTCGGTGTCCCAGGTGCTTCCTGGGTCAGGGGCACAACAGAGAAGAACCACAGGCTTACACTTGTGCAAGAAGGGCTGCAACAAAAAAGAGCTGAACACAACAGCTAGATCCAGGCCAGGCATAACTGAATAATTCATACTTAATAGATCAGCACCAGAATCTCATTACATGCTAAGGTTGTAACTGCACCAAAGCTCTACACCAAAAGACAGAGGTCAGTTCTATACAAAATGACAAAGAAAAGGAGCAAAATGAAATTTCAGGCCTTGAGCACGCCCATGATAAGTGCAGAGGACAATAGTTCAGCTGAAATGAATGAATTAACAGAGTCAAAAGCAAACAACAGAAGAAAGGTATAGAGGAACTCAGACCAGAATTAACACCTGAAATAAAAAAAAAAAAAATAAATTTCTGAATACATAGCATCTGAAGAAATGAATCAAATCAGAAACGTATGAGGGAAACCCAAATCCCATCCACAACAAGTGCAGAGAACACTATTTCACCTGAAACATATGAATTAACAGTGTCACAAGCAAAGAAACAACAGAAGAAAGATAAAGAATAACTCAGAGCAGAAATAATTTTTGAAATAAAAAAGAAATATTTGAAATCATAGCATCAGAAGTAGAGAATCAATTCTGGAAATATATGGAGGAAGTACAGTTTGGAAAATAAAAATGCAGTTAAACAATTAAAAGATACCTCTAAAGTAGACTTAGATTAAAAAAAAAATAGAGATTAGAAATGTGACAGATTCCTTGAATGAGAAATACAGGAAAGAAATAGATCACAGGAAGCAGAGTCAATGTGATATAGAAGAACTTAACATTTCAATCACAAGTCTACAAAAACATTTGAGTGAAAGCAAAGACAGAGTTTCAGATATTGAAGACGGTGGTGCAGTTACTAAAAAGGTGTGAAAGGATCTCTTAAAAACAATGAAGATGCTGGAAAAACTAATCTATCAACTGCAAGATGATGCCAAGAGGAACAATGTGAGATTAATAGGCATCAACAGGAAAGGAGTCAATGAGAATGATATAAAAAGAATATGGGCAGAAGTAAGAGCAGAAAACTCCCCAAATACGAGGAAACAATCTAGCATCCAGGTAACCATAGCATACAGAACGTCAAATAACTTCAACCCAACTAAAAACACACCAAGACATATAATAGTCAATATCCCAGAAATCCAACGCAAAAATAATATACTGAAAGCTGCTAGAGAAAAGAAGCAGATCACATTCAAAGGAAAACCCAACAGAATTACAGCCAAGTCCTCTTCACAAACCAAGAAGGCAAAGAGAGCATGGATCAGAGCACTTCAACTCCTCTATGAAAACACATTCCAGTCCAGAGTACCATATCCTGCAAAACTCTCTTTCAAGTATGATGGAAAAGTGAAATACTTCCATGACAAAGAACAACTGAAGAATTTCATGATGACAAAGCCATCCCTACACAGGCTACTGAAAGATGTTCTAAAGAGGG
Source organism: Ctenomys sociabilis (assembly GCA_004027165.1). Lineage (NCBI taxonomy): Eukaryota > Metazoa > Chordata > Mammalia > Rodentia > Ctenomyidae > Ctenomys > Ctenomys sociabilis. The sequence continues at coordinate 13,349 of PVKA01043458.1, read as the reverse complement.
ACCACAGTGACCAGAACTCAACAAATGAGAAAAGAAGGAACCCACTAAATAGGGCAAACAATTAAACACAGAACAAAAAGGAGTAAACAACAGCAGGTAAATAAAATCACAATCATAAGTGAGCACATTTCAATTATAACCATGAATGTAAAAAGACTCAATTCACCACTTAAGAGAAATAGACTGGCACAGTAGATTAGAAAAGAAAACCCAACAATATGCTGTATATGAGAAATAAAATTAAAGTAAAACAATGAAAACCAATACTACATGCCCCAGGACCTCATAAAAAATCAGAGACAGTCTGTTCTCAGACTGTCTCAACTTCAAAGCAAGAATGATCAAATGAAATAAAGAAGGCCACTATGTATTTGTTAAGGGAAAAATTCAAGAGGAAGGGGTAACACTCATAAATATCTATGCACCAAACACCAGAGCATAAAACTATACAAGACAAATCTTAATGGACACAAAAATCTAATATCCAAGACCACAATCGTAACAGGAGACCTTAACACCCCCTTATCTCAAAAAGATAGGTCAACCACACAAAAATTAGCAAAAAAAATAGCAAAACTGAACCAGAGTTTGGAATAAATGGACCTGGTAGACATATACAAAGAGTTCCACCCAACCACAGCTGAATACAGATATTTTTTCAGCTGCACATGGGTCATTTTCTAAAATAGACCACATGCTCATCGATAGGTCATGCTTAAGTATATGCAAGAAAACACTAATTATCCTATGCATACTGTCTGACTACAGCACAATGAAACCGGAAATAAATGACAAAAGAAACCAGAAAAACCTGCTAAATACATGGAAATTAAACAATACCCTACTCAACAATCAATGGGACACACATAAAATTAAACAAGAAATTCAACAATATTTTCAATTCAGTGAATATTCAACCACAACTTACTGAAATATATGGGATGGGATGGAGGAACTTCTCAGAGGGAAAATCATAGCAATGAAATCACACATTAGGAAAACAGAACAGGAACAAATAAACACCCTAATGTTTCACCTCTGACGCCTAGAAAAGGAAGAATAAACCAAACCCAGATCCCAAAGACAGGAAGATATCATAAAGATTAGAGAAGAAATTAATTCAATTGACATGAAGAAAACAGTTCAAAGAATGAAAGAATCAAAAAGCTGGTTCTTTGAAAGACTAAAGAAAATCCAAAAGCCCCTAGCTAACCTCATCAAGAAGAGGAAATAAAAAATTCAGATACAAGCAATAAGGAATGAAAAAGGTGAAATCACAACAGACCCAGTGGAAATTCAGAAGATTATCAATAGCTACTTAGAGAATCTTTACACTCACAGAATAGAAGACACAGAAAAAATGGACGGATTCCTTGAAAGGTACAAATTACTAACACTGAATCAAGAAGACAGAACAACTCTCAATAAACCAATAACAGCCAACAAGATACAAGATGTAGTAAAAAGCTTTCCGACAAAGAAAAGTCCAGGTCCTGATGGATTCACAGGTGAATTCTACAAGAAATATACAGAAGATATAATCCCCACACTCCTAAAACTCTTCAATGAAACTGAAAAAGAAGCAGTCCTCCCAAATCATTCCTGGAGCAAGTATTATACTGATTCCAAAACCAGGGAAAGACACAGCTAAAAAAGAGAACTATAGGCCAATCTCCCTCATGAACATAGATGCAAAAATCCTCAATAAAACCCAGCAAATCATCAAAGAAATCATACATCATGATCAGGTAGAATTCATTCCAGGTATGCAAGGCTGGTTCACTATCCAAAAATCTGTAAATGTAATGCACTATACTAATAGACTGAAATTTAAACACCACATGATCATCTTAATTGATGCAGAAAATGCTTTTGACAAAGTCCAACACTCATTCATGTTCAGTGTCCTACAGAAAATTGGAATATAAGGTCGCTGCATAAATTTGATGAAGCCATGAACAAAAACACAACAGCTAATATAATACTAAATGGGGAAAAACTGAAATCTTTTACTCTTATATCTGGCACAAGAAAAAGATGTCCTCTATCATCCCTCCTATTCAATATAGTTTTGGAATTATTAACTACATCCATTAGAAAAAAGAGAGAAATAAAAGGAATAAGACTAGGTAAGAAGAACTTAAATTATCACTATTTTCAGATGATATGATACTTTATTTGGAAGACCTCAAAAACTCCACCAAGAAACTCCAATTACTGATACACAAATTCAGTAGCATAGCAGGATACAAAGTCAATACTCAAAAGTCAATAGCATTCCTCTACAAAGATAATAAACACACTGAGAAGAAAACTATAGAAATAATACCTTTTAAAATACCACCTCGAAAAATGAAATACCTTCTAATTCAGTGAACCAAGGAAGTCAAAGATCTTTTCATGGAAAGTTACAGTACCATAGGAAAAAAGTTCGTAAAGGATTTCAGAAAATGGAAAGATATTCCATGCTCCTGGATAGGAAGTACTAACATCTTGACGATGACCATACTCCCAAAATTGTTGTACAGATTTAATGCAATCCCTATCAAATTGCCAACAACATACCTCCGAGACCTAGAGAAGTTGTCCCTAAAATTAGTTTGGAATCAGAAAAGACCTAGAATAGGAAAGGCAATCCTGGCCAACAAACCCAAGGGAGGAGGCATCACTCTTCCTGGTTGAAATTACACTACAAAGCCACTGTAACAAAATCAGCATGTTACTGACAACAAAATAGACCCTAGGATCAATGGAATCCATTCAAAGATGCACAGGCCTCTATGAACACACTCAGCCACCTGATCTTCGACAAAGGGGCCAATCATGCTTACTGCAAGAAAGATAGCTTCTTTAACAAAAGGTACTGGAAAAACTGGCTTTCTACATGCTGAAAACTAAAACTTTACTCAGGTCTATCATCATACACTAAGCTAAAGTCAAAATAGATTAAAGATCTAAACATTAAAACAGAAACACTCAATCTCCTAGAAGAGAAAGGAAGAGGAACTCTTGAAGAACAAGGGGTAGGCAAAGAGTTCAGGAATAAACATGTAATTGCATGAGAAACACTTGAAAGAAGTAACAACTGGCATCAAATCTTAGTGAGAATTTTTTCACGTCAAAAGAAATTATCAACCAAGTGAAAAGACAACAAACAAATTTCAAACAATTCTTATCTAATAAGCACTCAGAAATATGTCTTCTCTCTAGAATTTATAAAGAACTAAGCCACATTAGGGCCCTCAAATTTAAAGACCCGATTCAGAAATGGGCATCTGACATGAATACACACTTCTCAGAGGATGAAATTAAAGAAGCAAATAAATATATGAAAAAATGCTCCACATCACTAGCCATCCATGAAATGCAAGTTAAAACAACCCTGAGATAGCATCTTACTCCAGAATGAATGGCTATCATAAAGAAATCAACCAACAACAAATGCTGGAGATGATGTGGGGAAAAGGGAACACTTCTCCCCTGCTGGTGGGAATGTAGACTGGCACAAAAATTGTGGAGATCAGTGTGGAGACTCCTCACAAAACTAGGACTGGATATCCCATTCAAACCAGCTATCCCCCTACTGAGAATTTTTCCCTGCGGAACTGAAAACATATCATAGTGATATATGTGTATCTGTGTTTATAACAGCACAATTTGTGATAGCAAAATCTTGGAAACAACCAAGATGCCCATCACATGTGGAATGGATGAAAAAGATGTGGTATTTCTATACAATGAAGTATTACTCAGCTATAAAAAATGATAAACTTGAAGCATTTACATTTAAGTGGATGCCACTGAACATACACTCACAAGTGAAATGAACCAGACACAAATGTGCAAATATTGTATAGTCTCCTGAGTATAAGAATCAATAGAAGCAATACAAATAGAAAGGTATGACAACAACTAAAAAGAAGTTAGTCAGATAGGGTAAACTGAACTGCATATGTGGCAGGGGAATATTCGGCTTCTCTTCTGAATCGTTAATAAGGTAAGTTTGCAGATCAAAAGTTGGAGAAATGTAAGGGTTTCAAGTTCAGCCACATTTTGGCTCTAGCCTTTCAAGGTCAGTTAAGACTCAGAACATAGGAGAACCTGTACTGTAACATCATGGAACTCAGTGGTGCCCCAAATGTTCTAATCAAAGAGATTATGGAGCCACAGAGGAATGTGATCAATGATCTATAGTGTGCCTAAGGAGAGTAACATAGAGAGAAAACTTTCTTTCTGCCTTTCACAAACAGCAAACTTGTCAAGCATTGGCCATGACTCATCCACATGGCTGACACTGACAAAGGATTTACAAAGTGCAGTATAGGGTTACAGGATAAAGCCTGAGGGGACTTGACTGACCTCATCAGATACAAAAGTTACATTTTTTGTTGTATGTGTCTTGCTTGATCTTGGCCTTAACCATTCAGCAGAAACGTATAAAAATGTGATATATAAAATAATGTCACCATAATAAGCTGAGCTGTAAATGGCTTTAGTCAACAACTCCTTTGGATAACACTACTATTGTGAACTGCTTGACTTTGTCTGATTGTTTTGCTGAATTCAATACAATAACTGAATGACAATAGAATACCCATCACTGCCAGGACTAAAGAATCAAAAAGGGGGATACAAAGCAAGAACCATTTTCTATTTGTATAAAGAGTATAGTTAGGATAAATGTACATTAATTTTGCCTAACTCTATGTGAAGAAAGATTTGTAGTAATAGCGTTTGGACAGAATATCCTGTCTGCTTCTTATACTATGGATAACCACTAGGAAGATAACAATGTAAAAAGTATTAATTATTAAAACTGTACTATAATTCAGCTTTAAATAGATACATAGGTATATAGCTACATTCTCTTAATTCATTGATTAGAGGCATCTGCTCTAATAGTGTTTGTAAACAGAATGTCATGTATGCACCATGTACAACAAAAAAACCTACGAAAACAATATGCAATGTATTAATTATTGAATCTGTTCTACTAATTTGATTTGCAACTGTCTCATTGCTGTTTGTTCTTCAATAAAATAAAAAAATATAGTTGGTGAGCCATTTATCTACCATGAAAACTCTGTACTAAACTCTTGTCCATGTGAAATCTTATCTAGTTCCTTTGCAAAAGGTCCTTTCACATGGTTATATTTCATATGACCATTGGGAATCCAAAATCACGTGAAAGGGCTCATCTAAGATCACAGAAAAAATAGATATAACATTTATAAATTTAATTTAGTTCTATGTGTTCTGAGAATAGGGATCTACTTGCATTAGTGAGTTTTCATAGCAAGGACAGATTATTTTTCTCAGATTATAAATGTTTATTTTATAAATATATCAGCAACTATACTATAACAACTATAATTTTCATCTTATTCTTTTTAGAATCTGTGGACTTTTGTAATACAGCTTTCCGAATATAGAATCTGAAGTGCTTTCAAATCATAGAGGAGTCTCCTAAGAGGTTGCAAATTATTAGGTCAAACCTTCAAGAATAAAATTTAGTATTATTATGTGAACTTTGTGTTAAGAGTTGAACCTTATTATTTATTTCTAGGGTTTTGTTTCTATTTAAAGGCCATAGCACTGACTTAACAGTCAAATATTGCTTTCCTTTGTGTTTAAATAATAGACTATTCTTTTCCCTTCTTGAGGTACATTTATAATGGTTGAATCTCCTTCAGAATTATGACATATCTAAGTAGATACAATGGTGTAGCTGTTCAATCTTGCCCTTATATTTCCTTTCCCTTTTCTCTTGACTATCCAAGATCAAATACAATCTTTTTTTCACTACCAAAGTAAATCCATACTTTTTATTATATAATACATTGCTTTTAGTTTATTCAATACTTAAATGTTTGTGGCACTGAGACTTAGAAAAATTGTTAAATTAAATCACTATTTTCCAGTAAGGTAAGAAAAACAGTTAGATTATTATTATTGCTCCTATAACGACTACATTACAATCTCTGTATGGTGATTTCCAAGATCTACTATAGCTTAATAGGGAATTACAGACTTACAGATGATACATTTTACTTTAATAAAACTGAAATGACTGATTTGACTGCACTAGTAAAACGTTTATATTTCTAATGAATGACACAGTTTTAAAATATATTTTATGTTAATAAATTAGATAGATGTTTCAGAGACTCAATTATTTCATTCGTTTATCCTTTATCTTTCCTTCCCTCTAGTGTTGACTATCTCACAGTTTTACTTCTTTCTTTTAAACACATATTTTGGGACAAAGAAAAGGTGTGGGAAGCTATAAGTGTTTAAGAATTGGAAAAGAAATATTGCACATAACTTTTTTCACAATTTGCCTGAGGAAGTAGGATGTGAGATCAAGTTCTATAACTCTGAGATTTATCAGTTACTAGTTGATGCTTTTAGGAAAACATCTGTTTGAAAATGTCTTGTAGGATTGGGTGTAACAACACAAGCCTCTTTCTATCTTTTAAGGAGTTCCTCTGACAGTCCTTGATAGATATTTTTCATACCAGGGGTGTATGGGACTTTTGAGGCCTCTGCAGGAGATATCAGAGTGATGGCTGCCTGTGGGGTGGCAGAGTATGTTAATTTTGGGTAAGGCTACTACTTCCTTTGACTGCAGAAACTTTGTATAATGAGACTTGTCTCCAATATCTTTTTAACTTTTTTTTTTTTTTTTCGTGGTATCAGACAAGCACTTTTTCCCGATGAGCTATCTGTTACCCTGGAATTTTTCCCATAACTGGTATGTAGTGGTCTTCTTTATTTCATTTGATCATTCTTGGTTTGAAGTTTAGACTGTATGCACAGGATTGCTTCCCCTGTTATTTTTTGAGGTGCTAAAGCATGTAGTATTGTTTTCCATACTTTGACTTCAGCCTATGAATTTCTTTATGAGTTAAGTGTGTTTCTTGTTTACATCATATTGTTAGATTTTGCTTCCTACCATTCTATTTCTTTTGGTTGGTGAATAGAGTCCATTAACACTGGTGGTTATAATTGAGATGTATTGACTTACGATTGACATGTTATTTACCTGATGTTGTGTATCTCTTTTTCTTCTATGTTTAGTTGTTTGCCCTATTTGTTGGGTCCTTTCCATTCTTGATCATAGAGTTGTGTTCATTTGCTCCCTATCTAGAATATATTTTAGTAGTCTGTAGGATTGGCTTTGCCATCATAAAATTCTTTAGTTGTTCTTTGTCATGGAAGTATTGCACTTCTCTATCAAACTTGAAAGATAGTTTAGCAAGACATAGCAGTCTGGGCTGGAATTTGTTTTTGTGAAGGACTAAAAGAACTTTGCTCCATGCTTTTCTTGATTTGATGGTTTGTGAAGAGAAATCTGCCATTATTCTGATGGGTTTTCCTTTGAATGTGATCTGCTTCTTTTCTCTATCTGCCTTTAATATAGTTTTCTTTCTTGCTTGTTTGCTTGGTTTCTCTCTCTCTCTCTTTCTTTCTTTCTTTCTTTTATCCTTCCTTTCTTTCTTCTGTGGCACTGGAGATTGAACTCAGGACCCTGTGCTCGCCAGGCAAGCACTTATTTTACTGAGCTATCTCCCAGGCCCAGTATATTTTTCTTGTGCTGGATTTCTTGGATGTTGATTATTATGTGTCTGGCTATGTTTTTAATTGGGTAGATGTTATTTGGAGTTCTACATGCTTTTGTTTTCTTAATTTCATATTGTTTGCACATATTTAGGAATTTTTCTGATATTACTTCTACACATAATCATTTTATATCGTTTGTATTGACTCTTTTTTTTTCACAATGATGCCCATTAGTCTAACATTGTTCACCTTTGCATCATTTTGAAAATGTTGAAATTATTATTTCCTGCACTCTAGTTGCTTTTCAGAGATCTTTTCTTGCCTTTTCACTAACTGCAATGGTATCTTCACTTTCATTCAAAAGGTTTGCCAGTTTGTGTTTGTGGTTTCAGTTTCCTGTATATCTCTATCAATCTTCTCCTTGCATTCTATTTCTTTCCTATATTGCTCATTGAAACATTCGATCTTTTTTATATTCTCCTCTATTTTTTATCTATGTCCTTTAGAAGCACTATTTCTTTCATTATAGTTATCATTTCTTTTTTTTTTCAAACTTTGGAGAATATTTATGCTCTGATTTCCTCTATACCATTCTGCAGTTGTTTGTTTATTTCACAAGCTATTATTTCAGAAATATCAGTTGTGTAATTTCCAATTTTTTTTCTCTATTATTATTTTTGTTGAAGAACAAATAGCAATGAGACACATTCAAGACAAATTAACAGGACAGAATCGATAAATTAATACATTGCAAAATGTTTTTGTTCCAATTTTTTCTATATTGGTGCCTCTTGCATTTGTTCTGGGTGGGCTTGTGGCCTGAGAATGTATTTTGCTCCTTCTCTTTGTCATTTGTATAGCACTGTCCTCTGATATTTGGCATAGAGCTTTGGTGAGGTTATGACGTTAATACCACTAATATTATTACCCAAGAGAGATTATGTGGTTAAGGTAGTTACAGTTTTGTATTTACAGAACTACAATTAGGAACCCTAATAATGGGTAGTGCTATTTAGCAGTTGACAAACTTTTATAACTAATAGGTTTATATTTTAGGCCATAAGAACAAACACTATGATTGTAAAATTATATTGGGAATTTGTACTTAAATTAGTTCCCCTAGCTTCTGTCTGATCACCTCCCCTTTTGTACCTGCAGTCTTCCAGGCAGACTAGTTCACCCTGGTTACTTGTTGCCCCCCTCTCAATCAAGAGAGAGAGAGGATATTCTCATAGATCTGGGTCTAGCAAAGTGTCTCTGACTACTGGGCCCAGATCTACTTTTTCCAGGTGGGCCTGGCTTGGGTCTGGCTGCTCTGCTCCATTTCTTCCTGCTCTAGCCCACTGTGCCCCTCTGGCAAGATGTTCCGCTCCTGTATTAGTTGGGTGGGTTTCACCGCTTGTCTCTCTGCAGGGAGTTCTACTTAGAGTTCCAAGCCAGGCCTACCTGATGGAAGAGGATCTGATGGGTGGTTGAGTGGTCCACACACATGCTGGGCCTTGGCGCTGGGTGGCAGGAGAATCCTGCTGGTATGCAGAATGTCCCACACACTCGCTGACCTGAGAGCAGGCTGGAAGTCAAGTCCCAATGAGCTATCTGCCCGGTACCCTCCAATATCTTTTATAAGGCCTTTATTCTGAAGCAGGAGCTGAACAGCACACCTTAGTATCCACAACAATATTTGAAGGGCACTCTGAAGATAATAGTTCACATATATCAATTTATGTATCATATCCTAAATCAGAATGTAAGCCACAATATTCTAATTTAGGCTGTCCAAAAACTTGTGCATATCCCTTTATGCAAAACACATATAGACTATCTCTAAGAATCAACAAAGTCTTAAGATTTCTACCCTTAAGGATAAGTCCAGGTCTATCATTTCCTTTGAGATTTAAGGCAAACTCTTAGCTGTAAGTCCCTGTGGAAATGAGAAGTCAAATGCTTACAATATGCAATGGCACAAAATAGATATTTCTACTTCAAAAGTTATTATTAGAAAAATTCAAAGAAATGGGAACAAAGCAAATCCAAAATCTGGTAGTAAAATATTAAATCCCACAGTTCCACTGCCACAACTTCTGCAAATCTATGGCAAGCTGTGAACTGCAAAGGGGTTGGGTGGTTACAGCTCTTCCATAGACTGTAACTCTTAAGCTTCCCTCCTGTGCCAGTCCTGCTCCCTCATCATACTTCCCTCAAATCACTTATATGCCTGCCTTTTCTCCAAACTTCTGGTGTTTCCTTTACACATTTTGCTTCATACTGGCAGCTCCAGACACTGCCCTCTCAGAGACATACTGCCAGAATTTCCAGGTTTTCCGCTGAGACCTGAGTGAAAGCCTCCTTGACCACACAACTCTTGCATTCTGCATGCACCTAAGAACCATCACCATGTTGATGATGCCAAGGTCTGCTGCAAGTTGGACCAATAGCAGGACTTCCTTCTCTTTTAGCTACAGAGATCTAGTGCCGATTAACCAAATTTCACACAAAAATTGCCCTAATATGTAACATGGTGTTCTGAGGCTTTCTTCTCAGTCATATTTTCAATGCTGAGGCTTCAACACCTAAATACTCCTGTTGATTCTTGTAATGCCCTCAGGACATCTTTTGTACTCACTTGTTTCTTTTCAGCAGTCATTGTCTCCTTGGATCTATTTTTTTTTTTTTTTCTTGTCTTTTTGAGACAGGGTCTCACTATGCAGTTCAGGCTGGCCTTAAGCTCACTTTGTAGCTCAGGCTGGTCTCGAACTCACAACAATCCTCCTGCCTCAGCCTCCCAAGTGCTGGGATTACAGGCTTGGATCTATTTTTGCAGTCCATAGCTTTACTTGAGCTCTCTTTCTGTCCAAACCCATAAGAGTTCAAATTATTCTGGTTGGCTCTTTGGTCTTGATTTTCAATATAAATCTACATAAAAGCCCCCAACAGTAAACATGCCACTACCTTAACATTAGACTGCCTTGAAATATCTTTTGAAAGGTTAACAATTCAGGAGATACAACATGGCTAAAGAAAGAATGACTCATATTAGAACTTCTCAGAGAAAATCAACTAAAAGCACAGGTAGTTTGAAGGAGGACGTACACCCTGAGACCAAAATCAATCTGAAATAAGAGACTTGTAGATAAAGAAAATCATAGATATAGGATTTTATAAGATGGTAATACAGCCCATGGGGCTGCCCAATGGTTTACTTCCAGTGTGATTAAAGCTGCTATTATGGTTTGTGTGTGCCTAGTTGTCCCCCCAAATCTTCATGTAGTTATGGAGCAGAAATCTAGAGTTTGTGATTAACTCATGATCCACTGAGATCTTGGGTGTGAGTGTTGCTGGGATTATGGGTGTGACTGCTGCTGAGATTATGGGTATCAATCACCTACCTTGGGTAATGCAGCCTAAATGCAACATAAGAGAGAGAGACTTGCTTTCTCTAGTCATTGTTGCCACTATACCTCCCATATACTCTTGCTGCTTTGCTGTTATATGCTGCCATGAACTGCTGCCCTCTGCCATGTGCCACTCTTCCTTGGAGCCAGCTGAGTATGGACTAAAGCCTTCACTAACTGTGAGCTGAATAAACTTTTCCTTCCTTAATTCTGGCTATAGGATATTTGTCCTAGCAACAGGAGAAAAGTAACTGAGACAACTGCCAACCCAGGGTATTATACACACATATATACACACAAAGATAGAAATGGTTGGCAAACTCAACACACACAGGAAAAACCTAGTATATAGGGCTCTTCACCTCTTTTAATTACCTTCATATAAGAGACACTGCAGCCTTGCCAAAAATTTTGCTTTTACATACAGGGGCAAGTGACTGCTCTCTCTCTGATGGGCTACTTTATAGGAAGCAAAAACAATATTAGAAACTGGCCATGGAGGAGCTGAGGAGATAGCTAAGTAGAATAAGCACCTGCCTGGCAAGCCCAGGTTCTTGAGTTTAATCCCCAGTACCTCAAAAAAAGAAAAAGAAAGAAATTGGTCATGGCATTTGAGTGCTGCTAATGAAACAACACAATTCTCCATGGCCTACTATCACAACAGACTGAAACTATCATGCAGCCTTGGAGACAAGTCAGGGGAAACTGTCACCTTCCTGTCCTGTGAACAATGACCAAGAGAACAATCACCACTGGATGAAGAAATCAATACTCCTCTTAACCTGCAACCAGCAAAGCAAACAATACATGGCTAAAGGGACAAGTGTAAGCACCCTTGGACCAGGAACTCAGCACTCCATCAAACTTGTGACCACAAGGGTAGACAATTAGGATAGTGCAAAAGGAGCCACCAGTCTGAAGAGGAGCAAGCTGTGCAAGATCTAGGAGAGACCAGTTGTACATAGAACTGGGAGTAGCCATAGTCTGAGGGCTCCACAGCAACCAGGAAAGCAACATAGAGACAGACAAGGTAAGGAGTCCTATGCAAGCCATCCAGAAATCAACTTGCTAAAGCCGGCCATATCCCCTGCCACTAAAGTCTAAGAACAGGCCCACATCCAGCATTAATCTTAAATTTGGACACTACCACACAGTGGACACCAGAGGAATTTGATTTATTTTTTTTCTTTATTTTTATATATCATTTACCTTTTACTCTCTAATTGAATTTTGTTCTTTGTTTTTGTTTTTTTCTGTTTTAGGTTTAAACATATATTTTGCTCTATTTTATGTCTTTTTTCTCTTTCTCAGGTATCTCTCAATTTCATGATATCTTCATGTGACTAAATATTGTCCCTAACTTTTCTAATTTGTTTCAGTAATCTTTTGCTTTCTTCTTTATTATTTTTATTTTCCCGCCCTCAAGTTTTTCAAAGCTTATGCGATCATCTATTGTCTGCCTTGCTTTGACTACATTTCTCTTCATCTATTTCTCTCTTATGTCCTCTCTAACTCTTAATGTCGCCCACAGACTCAAAGCACTTTATTGAAGAAAAACTTATTTAAAAAGTCCCTGATTTTGCTGTGTTGTTACATAACTGTAGATGTTGCCCCAATGGAGAAAGGTACCAAAGCAGGAAGTACCATTATTTGTCAGTTTCTAGGCTGGGATTGCTGCTATTATTAATGTTAATTGTAATTTCTCAACCTTCTTCAATGATATTCCAATAAAGATCAACAAGTTCCTAGTCAGCCCGGCCGACTCTGCCATCCTCCTCAATCTCGCCCATGCCCACCCAGCCCCAGAAACCTCCCGACACAGCTAGACCCACTCCAGCAGCCTACTGGATCCTGCCCATGCCACCCAGCCAGAGCCCGCCCTGAGACAGCGGCTGACTCCAGCGGCCTCCTGGATCCTGCCCCAATCTCTCCCAGTGAGTGGGAATTTGCACGACTCATAAGGCTTCCCAGATCAGTGAGTGTGTGGTGAGTCTGAGGGAGAGCCATTGGCTTCTTCCCACTCGTGCTACCTGGATCCCTACCCTCAAGCCCTCCAAGCCAGTGACGGGCCTGAAACCTCAGGACCCACTCACCAACACATCCCCGGATCCCCTGACCTAAAGCCCGCTGAATGAGTGGGAATTTCCCCAACTCTCTGGTCATCAAAGTTCAGTGAGTGGTCCGACTCCGCCACCTTGCTCCATCCCGCCCGCCCCCGCCCAGCTCCTGAGACCGGCCAGAGACAGCGCAGCCGACTCCGCCGTCCTGCTCCATCCCGCCCGCCCCCGCCCAGCTCCTGAGACCGGCCAGAGACAGTGGCTGACTCCAGCGGCCTCCTGGATCCCGCGCCAAGCTCTCCCAGCGAGAGCGAATTTACAGGACTCACCAGGCTTC